>APFE030644315.1:32828-164184 GCA_000404065.3 Pinus taeda | reverse complement strand
ATATTTTAATATTCATGTTAATTTAAATGGTGAAAATAGTAAACAGTTGTTAGAAAAGATGCAATCAAAACAACTACGAAAAATAACAAATAGCTTTGTCCTAAAAAATAAAAGCCATAATTCATTACATTTAGACAAATTTTCTAGTTGAACAATGTCATATCAATATTTCACATTCATAATGGAGAGGTCATGATGCAATTGATTTTTTAATACATTTTATGTCATGTACACAAGTGATGTGCTAGAGAGAATATAATAATTAGTTTACATAGCTAATGCGGCAAGATAAATCACCAAACTCACTTAAGAATTTATTTTTACAACAATGCACAATATTCACGTCAGAAAATTGGAATCCTTTTATGGGTATCTTCTATTCTTTAAATAGCTTCATAAAATGAAAGTTTTTTATGCACTTTATTCTAATAATTGAAAATAATAATGAAAATAAAAGATCTTATGCAATGCAGGGTGATTTTGGCATCATCTTTGGGGATTAGGTGGTTTTTGGACCATGGCTTTTTAACACTATATTCATAAAATATAAAAGTTGTTTTATAATCATTCTACCATGTTTCTAATTGAGGACAAATGAATTTTTAATTTAAACAAGTATTTTTCAGATGGATTTTATGACAATCTTCCTAATCATTATTTACAGCTCTTGAGGGGACGACCTTGATATTCTTTTCTTGTAAAACTTTATTTCTCTCAAAACTTTGACTTATTAAATATACAAACTAAGTAAATAGGGATATAATATTAATTCTTTTACTCTACACCTACTTAGATATTTTTTGAAAGAAAATGTGGACTTGTTGTAACCCAATTTTGTAATTTCTTAGCTTCTATGACTACTAGCCTTGAGCATTAGACTTCCACTATTTAATTTGTTCAAAGGTACAATTAAGGCCACATAAATATTTTTGTACTTAATTGCAAAAATCTCTGAGCTTCTTCGTCATACTCATTCACAAAAAGCACATGAATAAGCAGGTAAGCCAAATAGTACCTTAAATGGTCATTCCATAAAGAGTAAATCTATGAGTGATGGGATTATTAGTAACATGAATTAAGTTTTTTGTTTCACACCCATCTATGTGCTCAAATTGGGACATTGGTCTGGTGGAGATTCTAAGTTTATTAGAGGTGTGGGTTATTGAATGCTTCTTCATTTAGTGGTTAAATAAACATATTTAGACTTCCCCTTCCACTTCACTTTTGGATTCTTAACAAGACTTCTTATTTCCTTATTTCCTTGGATTGTTTTATCTAATCCATTTTGACCTAGAGAGCCTTTAGACAAGAGGAATATGCCACTATTGATTCTTAGTATATGCCTAACTAAGAAAAACAACAATTCTTCCTTTAGGTACAACAGTAACAGTAAAGTAATTTCCATTGGGATTTAACTTGTTTTTCGATATTTTTAGCCTAGACACTGTAACAATGTGACAACTCTATAGTTTGAATAAAGAATATCCATTAATGAAATTTAATAGATGTTCACTGGCTTAAGTGGTAAATACATAACCATTTCACCAATACTATAGTACAAATGCTTGTGATTTCAATAGGTACATGTACTTAAGTTCTATAAACATGGTTGGAACCCAAAGCCTCACTGAAAAATGGGGTGGTTAATTTATTTAAATGTGAAATGGCCGATATTCTGTGCATTTACTAGGCTAAAGTTGATTATACTTCATTATTAGAGTTAACACTTAAAGTACATGAATTAATTATTTAATTATAGGGCTTGACTCTAAGGTTGCATCCACAAAGTAGTGACACATTCCTATTAGAGAGGAGATACATAGTTTCTGATTCAATGGTGCATAATGTATATGGAGTGAAAAATAGGGAAGTGATTAGCTTTGCTGAATAATTTGATGGCTAAATTGGTCCCAGTCTCTTTTGGTAGTTATTAGTATACTGGCACTATTAACACAATTTATGCTTAAATTCTATTCTTATTTGAAACTAGATTTTTGTATGTGCTGACATTTTTCATCTCCATAATATGTTGTGACAAATATGTCAAGGAAATTTAATTTCAAATTGGAAAGACCTATGTGGTAAATTTTTTTCTTAACTAAACATATATTTAAAATGTATTTTGAGTGACAATTCTTTTTAGAAAAGATCCAATTATGGAATTATGTGTGTGGAACAACAATTGTAGGAAATTAGGGACGTGTGTGCAATAAAGCTTCTCCCACACATACCCCTCACTCATATACCCTCACAAAAAAATTAAATCCTTATGCATTTGAAAAAAAAACCAAACTTGTATACAATATTTTTTTTTGACTAATATATTTTTTCAAAAAACTCCAATTGTGAAAGTAGCTACAAGTGAAAAATCCAATTATGATTTATATTATTAGTGTGTGAAATAAAGGATGCGTGGAACAAGGGTATGTATAGATACTTTATTTCCCACACTAATATAAATTTTCTTAGCAAATAATTAGTAATGAAACCTCTGCTTTATTAGATGGAAGTAACAAAATTGTCTCCTTTAATAGAAAGCACTAGAAAATTTGTATTTGCTTTCTCTCATAAATTATTAGATTCCTAAATATCAACCATCATAGAATAATCTCCCTTGTACTTGAATCCATTGTGAATAGCTATCATAGAATAATATCCCTTGTACTTGAATCTATTGTGAATGGCTATTTAGTTGAATTAGTTGTATTTAGTACAAAAATTCAATAAACTAGAAAAGGAATAGAATTAAGATTAATTCCATTGTAAATGACTATTTCATCAAATCCATTGTATTTGGTACAAAAATCCAATAAACTTATAATATGGAGTTATTAAGCACTGTTTGGTGTGTAAGACATCATGATTAAAATACTAATACAAATATATATTTGTAGAGCTATTCTACAAGACATGAGTGTTATTTCACAACATAAATTGCACAATTTCAAAGTTTTGCTGGGTGTCATTATTAGAGTTGGTAGAAAATCATTAATCCATTGGATCAACCTTTCATTTTGCAAAACTATGCATATGTTGACTTAATCAGACTTTATAACTCATTTTGTTGTACATGTTTGACTAGTTAGATTGGTTATGTTGTTGTACATGTTGACTAATTAGATTAGTTATGTAAATCCCTCCAAATCAATTGGAAATTTATAATCTTAAGTTATTGAAGATGTGAAACCTAAGTAAACGAAAAATTATAGTTGTAAATTACTGAATATGAAAAATCCATATTTTTAGAAATGGTGAATCTATTTTACTGCAATTAAAGCCAAATATCACCTATAATCATGTCATGAGATTTCGGTTAAATTAGTCACCTTGGGTTACACTCCACAAAAAATATTAAAAAATCTTGCCATGACCAACATCACACAAACCGACAGGAAAGTTATCAATAGTTAAAATATTTTATCCCCATCTCACGCCTTCATTGCAAGCACCGGGAACTAATGAAGTACATTATATAACATGTCACAGCACAACCATCAAATGGTTGTTACTTGTCGTAAAGCTTTCCATATGTTCTGATTCTTGTTACTCACACCCCACTACTCTTATTGTTAAAGCGTAAAATTTTAGCTGGAGTTCTATCATGGAACATAAATGATTTCATAAACTCCCTAAACTTTTGTTCTCTCATCTCTGGTTACTTCACAACTTCTGGCATTTTTAAATGGTACATTGAAAGACCACGTCGGGAAATTACTATGACATTGACAAAGATTTAGGCTTCATTTTACAACCACATGGAACTTCACTCTAGGCACTCCCATGTGTCATCCATGTTTACCCAAATTATCATACATAATTTTCGCTTGTGACGAGAAGATTTACATATTCTGATAATCAAAATTGATTTTCATTAAATATTGATTTGCATTCAATGCAACATCTCTGCAGTATGAACAAAGAAGAACCATTATTGAAATTTAGTAGCATGAACAAAGAAGAACCATTATTGAAATTTAGTAGATTTTCATTGGCTTACGTTTTAAATAAATAATCATTTTACCATTAATATAGTACAAAAATTCTTATGATTTCGATAAAAACTTTCATTAAGGTCTGAAAATATGGTCGGCACTTGAACCTTTGTTGGATAGATGTGGGACTAATTTCATTTAAATATGAACTAACACACAATCTATCCATTAACTAGGTTAAAGCTGATTATACTTAATTACCAAAGTTAATGTTTAAAGTAAATGGATTAATGCTTTAATTGTAGGATTAACAGAAGCATTGAGATAGCGTACTAGTACATTCGTAGTTGTTGATTTGATTGAAATGACATGACAATAGACAACGTATACTGAGTGTGAAATATGGAAGCAATTAAATTTGTTTGAGTAATCTGATGGTTGGCCTTTCTCCTTCCTCTTTTGGTATTTATGGATATGTTTGGCATGAATAAGGAAGTGTGTGCCTATGTTTTTCCCTTAATCAAAACAAATTTTTTGTATGTGGAAGCATTTCCAATATCCACAATCTGATGTGACTAATATGTGAAGGAAATTTAATTTTAAGTAGGGGAAGATCTATGTTTTAAAATTTTCACTTTAACTAAACCTATATATAAAATGTTGTTTAAAGTGACAACCTTTTTCACAAGTGATCTAATTGAAGAAGTAGTTCTTTAGAACGACTATTGCATGGATTGGGTATGTGTGCTCAATAAATGTTCTTCGACATGTACCCCTGTCCACACGTCATTTAGTCCAAAAAAAAAAAATCTTATGCATTTGAAAATTTTAAACATCTAATTGTAAAAGTAGCTGTGAAAAACAAGTGTGAAGTTGGGGATGTGTGCAGAATAAACGTTCTTCCACAAAAAAACTTTGTTACACATATCACTTCTATCCACACAATAAAAAATACCCTCTTTATAAATGATTAGTAAAGAATCCCTTGCTTTATTGGATGGTAGTAACAAAACTCTCTCCTTTAGTAGAAAACTCGGGCAATTTGTTCTTACACTTTGGCAAATTACTAGACTTGTAAACATTGATGTTGAGAGAAAAATATTATCTTTATTCAAACCCATTATAGTTTGCTATTTAGTTTAATCCATTGTATTTATTATAGAAATCCAATAAACAAGAAAATGAATGGACACAAATATTTGTTCCAATGTAGATGACTATTTTGTTGGATCCATTGTATTTAGGATGAAAATATAATAAACTTATTATATGGAGTTGTTAAATGTTGTTTAATGTGTTACACATCATCTATAAAATACATACATATGTGTGTCTTTGTGTGTGCGCATTTGTGTGTGTATGTGTGTAGAGTTACTCTATAAAATATGTTATTTTAGAACTTAATTTTTATAATGTTGAAGTTGTGTTCAGTGTCATTAATACAGTTTATAAGAAATCATTAATCATTTGGCTCAACCTTTGGCTTACAAAACTATGCACATGCCAACTTAGTTATACTTGGTCACTCATGTTATTGTACATGTTGAATTAGTGAGATCATTCACATAAATCCCATCATTAAATAAAAAAAGTACAATTTAAATTTATTGAATATGCGAAAGATGAGTAAATGGAAATTTTATAGTTTTAAATTATTGAATATGAAAAATCCAATTTTCTAGAAAAGCTTAAGATATTTTATTGCAATTTAGCCCCAAGGGTTAGCTCAATCGGTCAAGACGGGGTGTCGCGAGATGGGAGGTCACACGATCAATTCTCGAAAGCTCTTGGGGTCAGGTCCTGCAGTAGGTGCAAGGTGTCAAGCCTAGATTTTTCCAGTGGACATAGTGCCACTCGTTGACTGAAGGTGTCCGTGAACCACACGCAAAAAAAGAAATAAATAAATAAAATAAATAAATAAAATTTATTGCAATTTAAACCAAATGTCACATGGAATCATGTTGTGATATGCCATTGAAATTAATAGTGTTGTGGTACACTGAAAAAAATACTTGTAAATCTTTTCATGACCAACATCTCACAAACAAATGAGAAAGATCAAAATGGTTAACATATTTGATTCCCATCTCATGCCTACATTGCTAGCATCGAGAACTTGCGAGTACATTGTAGAACATTTCTACACAAAGATGATAAAATATTTGTAATTGTCATAGACCTTTTCTTTTCCTTCAATTCTCATTACTAGCATCCTCCTACAGTTATGATTAAGGCATAAACTTTTAGTTGAAGTGCTAACACAAAACATTAATGATTATGGCAACTGACTAAACTTTTGTCATCTTGTGTCTCCTATTACATCGTAGCTCCTTACATTTCTATATGGTGCATTCCAATACTATGTCGGGAAATTGCTCCGATGTTGACAATGTTTAAGCTTCATGTTTGTACTGCATTGAACTCTGGCTATAATTTCCACATGTCATCCATGTTCACTCAAATAATCGTACACAAATCTCATTTGTGAATGTTATGAAGAATTTGGCATCTTCAAACGAATACTAATTCCTTAGATAAGTAGCCATATCTAGAACAACAGTTTAAAGTACTTTAATGTTTTTTTATAAACAATAGATAAGACAAACAGAACGAGAGCACCCACTTATACTTTCGCTTTCCTCTTTTCTTCTTTATATCGATCCTGTCGCTCCTTCCCGTACTTAACATGCTTGAGAAGTGACACAGGGAAAGCCTGCGATACCCATAGTATGCATGTAAAATGCATAATCTTGTCTCTCCCAAGAATTTCAGACTCTCTACTGAGTCAATCTGCATTACTTAATAGTTTAAGCCCCTCTTCGCTACTCAACTGGAATGATTTTTTTATTAACCACATATTAACCTTAATCCATTCTTTCCATCAGAACTCTATACTCTCCCTTCATTACTCTTTTAATCCATCCTTAATGATAACCAACTCACTTTATACCTATGGTTATTCACAGACCTACCTATAAACATCCTATCAATGCTTTACTTCTATTATAATATCTACATAATAGAAATATTCCACAACACACGTAAACCATACCTCTTCGCCCTTTCTTTGGTCTTTGCACATTAATCGATGCTTTCCTTTATCACATTCTAAGCTCATCGCACATTGCAATTTTCACAATCCGCCAGCACTTGATTCTTGCAAAAGGTGAGAGTTAACCTCCACCGTTTGATCAACCCTTTGATCTAATAGTCCATAGTCCATCACAACATCGCACATCTCCGCTCATCACAATATTGCAAATTTGGGTTTATTTCCAACCAAACTCTTTTACTGAATGTGATTTAAAATTAAATCTCTATCGTCGATCTGGTTCTTGATCTGATGGTTGTCGTAACATCACATGAGAAACTTGCGCGATGTTTAGCCACCCTTTCGGAGCCTATAGGACTTTATATTGCGATTTATAAATGTTCGGGTCCGCTCTTAGACTTAACCTTCGACCACTTTAAAACCTGATATCCATTCTATAATCGAGACATTTAAATCCTACGATTTGCGGCCCTTCAACTAGCATGCGGGTTACAAGTAACTGAACCCCCTTAGTTACTTGTGGCATCAAAATTTGGAAATAAGATCGACGGTCAAGATTTATTGCAGCACTTCAACCAGGCTCAAGGACTTTTGCTCTCTCCTACTCCTGCTAGTATTTTTCCACCATTTGTGTCTGTTGATCTTACATGATCCAAAAACTCCTATGCGTTGTTACCTCGCTTCGTTTGTCCTCCTGTTTACTTTGTTACTTCAACGTTCTTGTGTGGTTTAGTTGTCTTTAGGGCTTTGTCCTTCGCTATTCTACCACACAACTTCCTCTTTAACTTTGCTCATGCCTTTATGCTCCTCCACCTTCACTATAACACTAAAGGTTTCCTCTTGTGCTTTTGATGTGTACAAAGTTGTAACACCTCTTTGTTACTCTTCTCTGTATTTCACCTCTAACTCTATACATGCAACTTCTGTTATGCAGAACTCACTCTAGTTCACACACAGATTATAACTAATTACTCCATATACATACATAAAATCAGAATTGAGTTTTTTGCATTAATAAACAAATATTTACATAGAAAATCCCTTGTCAGCCTCATCTTCAATATCAATGGCCTTTATTATCTTGCTCGTAGGCTTACAATCTTACTGACTAACTCACTAACTACTTGTGTAGCTACTGACTTACTACGCCTTTTAGGCTTACATTTATACTAAAGGTTATGTTGAACTAATTCTAGTTCACATCTTTAATCTGCTGAACTAACTCCTGAATATCCTCTAAGTTCACTTTTAGCTCCTACTTATCCCTAAGAATCCTCTCTAGTTCCTTAAATCTCCCTAAGAATCCTCTCTAGTTCTTTGAATCACGAGACCTATAAGAGTTACAATTGATTTCCAACTCTCTCATCATCATTAATCACTCATGTTATCTTACATTCCAGAGCATTTATAAATATCCTCACACTTATCTAATAAATTCCTACTTTAACCACTCAAAACATTAATAATTACATGGATAGGAATCCAACTTCCTTGAAAGCACAAGATCCTGTATGTCTACTAAGATACAATGATAGTTTTGAGTCAATGCTCCTACATCAAGAACTACCTGTAAACATCAACAGAAGACAAAGAACCAATCAAAGAAAAAGATCTGTTGATTACAAGTAAATGAAATCAGATACATTCACACATATAAGCATCACATATCAAGATAATCATATGGAAAAAGGTGTAAATACTTTATTGAATAGCAGGAAGAATTACAACCATGAAGCTTGATTCAAAGTCACTCCTCGAGCATTGGTTCCATCCATATCACATCATAAGCATGACATTCCGATAGCATAATGACACTACAATAGTCTCAATTCTCAAACTTACATTATCTCCTTACAATTCATCAAAGTCCAGCCCCTTGTCAATTAGATGAGTACTCAATTTATAGGAAGATGGAGGAGGTTTTGTCATCAATGAAGCTATTGAATGGCCTTCCATACATAGAATTACTTCCATGGAGGAAGGGATGAGAGGATAAGAGGTATCTTAACTCATTGCTTATCCATTTTTGAGCTCATAGGAGATGATAAGTGTGGGAATATTCAAGAAGGCTCGAGAAGATAAGAATATTCCCCAAACCCTATGTGAATTTTGTTCAAACTCTCCTAGCACAAGTCAAAGGGGCCTAAGTGCTCTACAGAGCACCCTAGCATGGACTTAATGGCTCTACAATACACCATTGCATGCGCCTACCTGCGTTGGTCCCTCTAGAGGTCATTTCAAGATGTCTTTAGGCCATGAAACTATTTGGGAAGGAGGCATTAAAAAGGTTGACTTGTTTAGGGATGTAGAAATTGAAATTAAGGTTTGATGAGCCCTAAAACACTGATTTGGATGATGGGAGTGATGTGCCCAAATGGATGTATTATAGATTCCCCCTAAAGCATGATGTTGAAAATGTAAATGTCGAATGAAATGCTTTACAATGTTAGGAGGAGGTTCCGAAGTGGATGGTGACCTACATCAATTACAATACATAAACTCATGATATTTTGGATTTTTCATGAATTGCTGAGGGAAGGCATCCCCATGCTCAGCATATAAACATTTCATTATATGTACATAAATAGTTGTCTACAGATATAGACCCATGGAATAATTACCATCAATGTAAGGCCATTGTACATATGATTTAGTACTCCTTAAGTCACAACCCGGATGGATGAAACTAGATATGGGGTCTTTTATCTCGTTCAATCATTTTCTCAAGTATGAGTCAAACCATGTGAATATGTGATCTGAAGTTGAACATGGGAAGACAACGTCTAATTACCAGCGAATGATGTAAGTTGTTAATAGACGCAAGAGAAATCACCGATAATGATAATGATCCTCAAGGTACTACAATACATTCTGTATGGTGTAAATGTACGTTTTGATGTCAAACACCATACAAAGTCTTTCGTTTGAAGGCTAGTGGAAGTGGGAAACCTGCCATTGATGTATGCAAGCCTCAAGGTACTGGAAGGGTGTTTCTAAGTCAACTTCTTGGATAATGAGCTAATTTCAACAAGAAGCGACTCATCGTATGAGGTCCTTGATGTGTCCCACATCAAGGACACTAAATGAGTGTAATGATTTTGGAGACAAAATTTTCCTGACGACACAAGGTTCAGGAATGGCGGTCACGAAAATGAAGGTTTATGTGTATTGCAAAGGATGAGTTTTAATTGATTGACTTCTCTTGAACATGTCAGTGATACTAAATGGATTGGTAGCATTGACACAAAATAAAAATTAATGGATGGTATGATAGACCAAGGTATGATGACCATCAAGCGGATAACCCAACCCATATAGTCATAATGATGAAGTGAAAGTGTCATGTTCAAGAGCGACCTGCGGCCATAAAGTGGTTTACCCCTGTGTCATGTTCAAGAGCGACCTGCGGCCATAAAGTGGTTTACCCCTTTTCCCATTTTCCCTAGTCATTGCTAACCAGTACCTCTTTATTTTATCAAGATTGAGGACGATAACATATTCTTGTTGTATAATTTCACCATTCAGGTGAATCCATCATTATGTGATGTTTTAATGAGTCTAGCAAAGGTGAAACTCCGTCTTGTTGTGGTCGACAAGTTTGTCACTATTTGATGTTTTAACGAGTTTAATGACAAAGATAGCTCAATCCTTTTCATGTTTAGAGAGTTTTAAAAGGGATGAAAAGAAAACTCTACAAGTTCCTTTTCGTAGATTTGTCTATCAAGCTCGAAAATGTGTAAAATAATACAAGAGAGAACCTATTGATCTTGTTCGATCAATGTATTCCTTTTGCATAAATAATCTATCTCAGTATGGAAAAGAGTTAAACTTATACTGAGTAGACATCATTTCCAATCCATTAATGAGCTGAAAAGGACAAGCGCTCAACAATTATTTCATATTTACAAAGCCTGAAAAGAGCTTAAATAGGACTCCAAGGGGGTTCCTTTTTTGATATTTAATAGAGCTCGAAAAAGAGATAAAAGTATGCTCTGTGGTCAAAGATACAATTGACAATCGAGCACATCAAATTCTATAAGTTAGCTATAAAACCTGCTCAAAACACCACCAAATGGATTAAAAATACTCATTTCATTGGTAAAAGTAGGTAAATACTAAAGTTTACTCATTTAATGATCATGAAATAATCATAAAAACAAGAATTCACCATGTTATTTTCACCATTTGATATTTACCATTCATTTGTGCTCTGGCCCTATTTTTTACCTTGATCTTCAGTAGCTAATTGTGAGATATTCTCTGGAAAATTTCTCATGTTGTTTGGACCAGGTAGGATATCTACTGCTCTTCTTTCTTTTCATGTCATTCTTTTACTATTTCATGCAAGTTTTAGGGTTTTTTGGGGGCTATAGTGTTAGATTTTTTTGCCTTGGGATCAGCACAGGCTTGCATGTCGAAAACTACATTGAAGAGCACCTAGACAGAAGGTTGCTTGCTCTGCAATGCACTATCTCCTTGCCTGGGCTGTCCTGGGGGAGTTTCCCAAACTTGTTTCACCTTTTTGCTCCAAAATTCGTCATGTTTTTCCCATGGAAAGGATCCTAATTAAGCTTATGGTTGAATTTCAGGATTTCATCGGATTAGAATTTCTATTACTTGGAAAGAAATAGAGCATGAAGAACATGACATGATTGCCCTAAATAGTGTGAGTATAGTTGAGGCCCACTGTAGGTTGCTCAAATACTTCGGGTTCTTCGAAATGAGGCAACAAATAGATATATTGCAGTTCCTAGTTCATGCATGGAATCCAAGAGATCAGAGCTTTCACATACAGGACAAATTGGTCCCTACTATGATTGATGATGTTTACTTTCTTATTGGGCTATTGAGGCAAGGTGCCCCCATCTGACTTTCAGGATTTTCCCATGGAGGCAATCGGTGAGGTATTACATTTGACAGTTTTGTCGGCCAGGTACACAGCCTAGCAAGGATGGAAAAATAAAAATCAGGGATTTAAATGATTTGCCTTTGAGAACTATCCTTTTCATTATCACAAAGTAGGCTGGTAGTGTGACAGTTCATCTGGAAAACATATCATATATGCAGTATGCACTATAGTATGTTGAGTCAACAATATTCAATTGGTGTGAGGCCATGCTTTCTTCACTGAAAGAACAACTAACAAAGGTAAAAAGTGGTAAGATGAAGAATTTTAGCTATGGTTTGATCTTAATCGCTTTTGCCTTACGAAGAATTCCATTGATGCAGCCATAACATGTAACACTCAGTGTAGCTAGTCCTAGAGATTCATGGATGTAGAGGTGGGTCAAATTGATAACTAGACATGCGGGTCAGTCAACAATCATTTTTTCCACTGAATTCTTCAATTGGCTCGATCGACAACACATTGTCATTGAGGAACATCCATACTCAGGGATGGATTTTCATGGAGATTGAGATTTGATTTTACCAGTGGGTGCTCAATGGGGTGCTATAGGCAAATTGTTTTTTGACAAAAATGTTTTTTGATTTTTAAGTTTCTACATGTTTTTGTGTTTTGATGTTCGAATTCTAAACTAAAACTGTTCTCATGCATGCAGATGTGGGTATTGTTTGACCTATGAGCCATCAACACGAGGCAGGTGGGCCAGCGAGGAGAAACATTGGGAGAGAAATTCTATAGGATTTGGATTTGGTCGAGACCTTGGCAGAGTTGCAGGATCATGTGGAGGGACTAACCCTTGGTATTCCAAATGCCTAGATCAAGGAGTTACCTATGAAGCTGCAACGCCATATTATTGGTGTTGTAGGCTATTGGATGCATCTCTTGCACATGATAGCTCAGGTTATGACCTGTTATCATGAGCATCACTAGGTCTACTAAGGATGTTTTTGCATGCATTTTGAGTATTTAGGTCAGATGACCATACATGTCTTGGACACAAATTTTGTAAAAACTTTTAAAACATCTATCTATTTTTACTTTCAGAGTTTTTATATATGGTTATGTGTAATCCTATTCAACTCATGATATGAATTGAAAATTTTACTTTACATGTGTCGCAAATGTCGATTTAACATATAATTTGCTAAAGAATCAGTTAATCTGTTAAAGTTTATGGAAATATGTCGATATTGAATATACTCAAAATGTCTTTCTAGAAAACGAACTCTAAGGAACATACAAAGAATGGATGGGCTTCAGACAGTATACACACTTGTAAGTTGTAGTACAACGAGCTGTGAGTCCAACTTAATGATGATTCCGCCAATGCCAAGTGAAATGGCATTAGAGAGAAGTTTGATCGACATGCTATACTCATCAATATTTTTCATTGATCAACCAATACAAATCCCTTGAAAACTCACTAACTCACCACATGGAAGGAAAGTGGTCCATGCTGCAGAAGATAGATTCTGTGTACTATGACTAGCACCATCGGTGTAACCAAAAAATGGTTCCAAAGTTTCCGACATCTCCAACAAATGCAAAGCAAGTTACTCAACCACATAAAATCTCTGAAAGACACAATGAGACATACACATGCAACTAAAGCATATATACAATTATTTTTACTACACTCAATTAAGCATAGTAATGTTTGAGATACAACCCATTTTGGGGCTGTAGCAATGGAATTCCATCATAATCCACAAACTCGTGCCCACCTCTTGCCAAAACACACTTGAAAATATAAGGACCCATCCAAAGCGGTTCAAATTTTTCTGCTCCAAGTTTATCAACTTTCTGATCATACAGTAAACCAGGTCTCCTTCTGAGAACATGCGAGGCTTGACATTTTTATCATATTGCACCTTGATTCATTTCTTATGTACTTTATTAGCGAATGTGGCTTCACAACAGGTTTCATCCATATGGATAAGTTTTAAGAAACACACATATTCTTTAAAAGTGTCAGGTAATAGGTCAATCATGCGTTTAAGAGATGAAATTTCACATTGTATTGGATATATTGCTTCCAAACCATACACCAACTGAAAGGGTGTGAATCCAGTTGCATTCCTCACTGAGCTTTGATATTTCATAAAGCCGAGTACATGATTAAATTCCAATTCCATTTATGAACCCCTATCATTCTTTGAATCTTTCACTTTAGGACTTTGTTGATAGCCTCAACTTATCCATTAGCTTGCGGGTAATACGAAGTAGAACTATCATGCAAAATTCCTAACTTGGCAGTTAACTCGCTCATCATGTGATTGCAAAAATGTGACTAATGATCTATAACTATAGCTTGTGGTACACCAAACTAGGCAACCACATGGTTGAAAAAGAAAAGAGCGGCCGTATGGCCACTGTTGTTTAATGTGGGCATCACCTTGGCCCATTTGGTAAAATAGTCAACGATGACTATAATGTACCCATGCCGCCTGACTGAGGTGGGGTTACATGTCATGAATTTGATGCCCCATTTGGTGAATGGTCCAATAGTGACGATAGAATGCAATGGTCCAGGTGGTAATCTAGATTTACAGTCATAGATCTGGCTTGCTTTACAACTTTTGATGGCAATTATGTAAATTTGAATATTGTAGGCTAGAAGTAACTAGCATGGAGAATTATCTGTGCTATAGCATAACTAGATAAGTGTCCACAAGAACCTGAATAGCAATCATTCAAAACTCTCTTCACTTCCTCATGAGTGAGGCACCTTTGTAAAATTTTATCGATACCACGATGATAAAGAGTGTCACCAATGATCAGATAATATTTGGCTTGGTATCAGACACATCGTTGTTGCGAGCGAGAGGTATTAGGCCAGAAATGTTGGGTCTCGAGATAAATAAGTATATATCCATACCACGTGTGAGATGTTGAAATGAGGAACAAATATTCATCCAGAATTGATCGATCTAATTTTGAATCAATGATATTTGAGGGAAGGTCGCAAAGAATCTTGGCGAAGACTAGAGATTTATTTGATTTGGATTTGATGAATTCCAAATAAAACTCTTGCAAAATGATGATCCATTTTGAGTATTTTCGCCCAGAAATTGACGTAACAAAATGTATGTCATAGGGTTGCAATCTGAAATGGCAATGGTCTTTCGGAGTAGGATATAGTGGCGAAACCTCTATTTAGCTTGAACAACAGCTAGTGGTAACTTTTAGACAGAAGAGTATTTAACTTCTGTATCATTGAGATTATGACTCAAATAATAAATCGGATGTTCAATCCCATCTTCTTCTTGGACTAAAAACCATTCAAATGGTTTTATCTGCAGTAGCGGGATACCAGAAGTAGTCATTTTGATAATGTGGGGAATACATTAATGAGGCTGTAATCAAGGTATCTTTAATATCATCAAAGGAAAGCTTGCTCGACCTGATCCCAATGGAAGGGTATCCCCTTTCTCATAACACGAGTAAATGCTTTAGCCATTTCAGCACAATTGGGAATGAACATCCTTAGAAAGTTAGCCTTCCCTTGGAATCTCTGTAACTGAAGTAGATTTGAATGTGGAGGCAAGTCAAGGATTGCCTGAACCTTAAGACGGTTAAATAAAATTCCATCCTTAGACACTATGAAACCAAGAAAACAACCAGAACCAACACAAAACACACATTTGTGTGGATTGAGTCGTATTTTGTAGTGTCGACACTGCAAAACTATATCTCTCAAATGTTGTAGGTGATTTGTCCACTTTCATGAATGAGCAGGTAAATCGTCAAGGTAAGGTTAAACAATATGTTTGATGTCATGGAAGGCATAATTTATTTCCCTCTAAAATGTGGCTCCTGCGTTCTTCAAATAAAATGGGAGTTTCCAATAAGCCAATGTGCCGATGGACAAATAAAAGAAGTTTTAGATCAGTCCAGTGGGTGGATATTGATTTGATTGTAACCAGAAAATCCATCCATAAATGAGAATATTTCACATCCGGCACATTCATCAATAATCTGGTTGATAAAGGAACTGGGATAATTGTCTTTTAGACAATCCTGATTTACATCCCTATAATCGACGCACACTCGTATTGTCCCTTGTTTCTTCATGACAGGAACAATATTGGAAGCCTAGTCATTAAGCGGAACAAGGTAAATGAAACTAGCATGCAAAATTTTTTGAACTTCCACTTTAATGGAAACAACCTTATTTTCATGAATAGGTCGGAGGCCCTGTCACACTCATTTGACATCATGATACATTTTGATTTCATGTTCAACTATACTAGAGTCTATACCTAGCATCTCCTTGTATGACCATGCAAATATATCTCGAAATTTACGAAAGAGAGCATGGTAAATATCAAGTCCTGATGGAGAACAATATTTGCCAACATGAATGTTTTCTACAACATTAGGTTTGGTTGAAATATTTACAGAAATGGTTTCTTCAATTTTTGACAATTTTCTCTCAGAATCTATTGTATCTTTGAAAACAGAATTCGAAAGAAAATCAACTAAAGAATGATTAAGTTCATTTGAATAATCTTAGATGTGATCTGAAGGATGGGATTGATGATGATAACCCTCCCATTGTTCTATTTGCATCATAATTGATTGGATGATTCCTTCATCAATAGAAAATATATGTGAAAAAGGATAAGAAGAAGTACCAAATTCTAATGAATGATCTACCCATACAATTGACGAAAATGGATTTGGGTTTGCACAAGCTAGAAATATTGATTGCAATGCCAGCTCAATAGGGCTTAGCGACATGATTTCATTACTACTATCAACTTCAAAGCTATTGGTAATCCTCCTTAAGTCATATGAAGTGGAAGATATCATGTTGCAAGTCTCAACTTTTACCACTTCCACCAAATTTGATGGTGGTGGTAGTGAAAAAGTACCCATTAGGGAAGAGTCTTTAAAGAGACCTACACCAATGTTTTGGAGAGATGGTGGGGGTTTGTGTACCAACATAATGCTTTGAGTAATATGTGCACTAGAGGTGAAGAATGCGAGTTGGTCAATAACTATGATTCCACCTTTATGAGGAAATGCAATCATACGGAAGTATGTTGAAACCATAGTAGCCATGGCATAAACCCATGGTCTTCTTAGAAAAATGTTGTAGTCAAGGGGTCCTTCAACTACCTCAACTTCAAGTGTTACCGTTTTGCCTCCTAGTTCAATTTGCAGATTACTTAAAATCCCACAAGGCTTATATGTGCATCCGTCAAAAGATTTTAACATTGTTGGTGAACATGATAACAACGGTGAACCAAGTGTTTCCCAGCAACTCATTGACATAATACAAGTAGATTCCACCCTCGTCAATAATAGTTCAGTGAAAAAGTTTATTGAGAGCATTTACTTGAATTAGGAATATCAATCGTGCTAGTAACTATGGTTTATAACCTGCATGGTTGAAAACCACAAGATTTTAATCCGTAGGATCGATTCCACCAATTGCTGACAACAAAGCCTGCTTCTGGGAGGGACAATTTTTTAGCACTTCAAGCATCGACATAGAAGAAGGTGACTAAGCCAAATCTTCTACTATGTTATAGTTTTGTGCTGCTCAAGCTTGAGGGTTAAATGTTGATTTATGTACTACTCCCTTAGGCGGTTTTATGGTTAACTCCAGTGCAATAGGTCATGGCATAGGACCATTCTAAGTTGTAGACGAAGGGTTATGTCGATCAGCCTGGTTATTTGACGATTACAATTGATTTCCATAATATTTAATTTGTTTCGACACCAAAACATCATCTTTGTGCTTAGAGGTGGATAGCATAAGCACTTGGGAAGTGGAAGCTTGGCTTGTAGCAACCATGTTTGTCTCCAGTTTTAGAAAAGGATAAGCCAATACCGCAAATGCATTAGAAGCCTTCAGAAGATTTGAATCTTTAGAGCGGTGAGGAAAATATCGCGTAAAATTCTCATCGTTACATATCAAACGTGGTTAGCGAGGCTTCCTAGCTGAAGAAGAGGAATCAGATGATTTCTCTTGAAGGGAGTTATTTTGTTTCTTCTTGTTTTTCCCCTTTTTCCAACCTCCTGGTTGCTTTTCATTATTTCCCTTGTGAGATGAAATGCCATTTATTTCGGAAGTAAGAGTGTTATCAAGTGCAATTGTAGTTTGATTGGTAATGGAAAGTGTTTGACCATATGGTCTACCTACAGTTTGTGTGCTCAAAGAACCAATCACACCATCGCTGGCATGAGAGTCGTTACTCAATGGTGGAGGAGGAACAATGAAAGCTAGTTGGGGTGCATTCAGTATCTTGTCATAGAGCATGCCAGACTGTGTATAAATCAAGTCCAAATATTGGGCACAAGCAATTACTTCCTCTTCTGTGATAACTCCACCTTTCACCACATCCTGATTGATAGATGGCAGAAAGGATTTTATAAACCACTCAGCCAGAAGCTGATTAGGAACAAAAGTTTTAACCATTTGTTGATGACGATGCCACTCATGAATATGATCAGAGATATGAGTAATAGTAGTCTATTTAAAGTTGGTTAATAGTTCTGTTCTAGTTTCTTTGGAAAAGATGAAGTCTAACATAATCATCATTCAGGGAATTTGATGAACAACATAAATGAAAATTCATGGCATGGTTGGATGGGTCTTCTCTAGGACTTCCATTTAATTTTGGAATATAGGAAGGTAGCTTATGAGGAATCACCGACCACTAAGGTACATAAAGAATTGGGTCATTAGCGAGTCAATTTAGATTTGGTAACTCAAGTGTCAAAACGAAAGGCAACTGTCTATTGAGGTCAGGTTGAGCATATCCAGGGTAAGATGGAATTGCCTGGGAAATGGGCCTTTGCATACCAGCATAAGGCATATGCTGCTAGTAACCTTGATATGGGTAAGTTTGTTGAGCAAATCTGGTGTAAGGTTGTTGTTGTTGTGCACCAGGGTAAATTTGTTGTTTCCAAACCCAACATAGGCTTGTTGACTAGGGCCTGGATAAACTTGTTGCTGACCAAACATAGCATGAGCTTGTTGTCCAAGTCCATGTTGAGCTTGGTATTGTTGGAATTTTTGTTGTTGATATTGGGGCTGCCAAGGCTATTGAAGCAACTATTGTTATTGTTGGTACAACTGTTGTTGATTTAACAGTTGTTATTGCCCACCAATGTAAGGTTGACTAGGTTGTGAATACACTAAAGTAATGTAAGTTTGAGTCATTCCAGTAAATGGTAAAGTAGCCTAAAGTTTTTGGAGTCCAGACATAGGTGGTTGTTGTAAAACTGCGTGAGAAGGTTGAATCTATATACCTTAAACTTGGGGGTCTAAGGTTGAAGGGCCAACTTGCACAGGTTTCAATACAACAATATAGACTTGTGACTACGGTACAGTTGTAACAATAGGTGTTGTAGGTATGGATGAGAATGGGCATGGTTGGCTACCACTGATAGAAAGTCATTATAGGTTGACCTAAAGACGATGGTATACCGACATATGGCTTCCCCCCGGAATATGGAGGATAAGGAGAATATGCATATTTTTCTTTGTGTGGGGGTAGTCCAGTGTTAAGTGGATATATAAGACAGTAACTAGATGAGCCAGCTTGATGTGAACTTGATGGGTCTAGCTGTTTTGTACTCATAAATGAGGAACGAGATAAAATTCCAGTAGAGGACATTGGTGATGACTAAGGGCTAGAAGCAACACCTAAGTGAGTTCCTGATAAATATTGGTAACCCAATGGGATGGATGAAACACCATACAAGTGTGACTCAGGTGTTGTAGTAAACATCGAAGAGGTGTGACATAAGATTCTGACGTAGCCATAATAGATCATATGGTCTGGGATGTTGACTCTTCCATAGTCAAATGTCCAAATAAGTTTCCTAACAAATAAACAAGTGTCTGAAAGTAATCAAGATCAAAAGGAGCAACGAAATGAGGAGTATGAGGATATAGATAAAGTCCAGTTCCAAAATGGAATGGGGTTCTGGGTGATTCTACCTCAGGTTCCTCTTCTTTTGAAATCAAACTAGGTGGAATAATTTCATCATGTTGTCCGTAATATATTTCTGGTTGTTGCTGAGATAAATAGGAGGTCTTGATAGTTACGGATGTCTGAGGATCTACTAGTCAATATTCTTCTGGTAAGGTAACAACTTCTGATTGTTCCACCTCAAGAACCAAATGTTCTAGTAAAAGAACAAGTTCATGTTGGGATTTGTGAACAACTTATGGCTCAAAAGTAACTTCTAATTGAATAGTGGTGGGTTCAGGATCTAGTTCTCGTCAACCAGATTCAAGTTCAGAAGTAATTTCTTGTTGAACAACTTCAGATTGAGAATCAACTTGTTGTTGAACAAATTGGGTTACCATTTCACTAGATTCAGTTCTAGTTTCCTCAAGTAATTGTCGAGATTCCACTTCAGTAAAAGATGTACTAGTAACTATAGGAGTAACTCAGGTCATAGTACTTACCAGTATAGGTGCTTCTAGTAATTTGGATGAAGAAATAGATGCCTATGAAGTAGTGGATCCAGTCAAATAAGATCGCTTTGACCGAATAGGTGTAGCTTCGGGTAGTAAAGGTAGTTTACTCGCTGCTCTCTGTGAACAACGGGGTAAGGTTTGATTTTTCTCCACGATTACTAATTGATTTTATTGCAAAAAGGAAATAAAAAAATGGGTAAGCTAGGCAAAAGGTTTACCAAGCAACTATGAACTGCAGAATACCTCCCCGCAAACTAAGAAGTATGGGAAGACAATCTCCTCGAATGTTGTGTTCGGCGTATCACAGTGTACAAGGCGACTGACTCAGTTACATAAGGATAGATAGCAACCTAGTGTTTTCGTCCCATATATACCTCAAAGTATGTGGAGGCCCAATCCGTATTAGCATTGTCTAATGAAAAACCACACAATGAGAGCATTCCCATATACTTTACAAACTGTAACAGCTCCCCATATACCCGAAGGTACGTGGACAAGCTAGGATATACTTACATACATGGAATGAGATATCACACTCAGGATGTATTACAGACACGTTAGCAGCAACTACTATGTTTTACGATGCTGGAACACGTCTCTAGCCTAGAACCTTTAAATGTTTTGCGTTAGGTCACAATGCTCCATTAGGTTAATTGATGTTAATTTTAAGTTCATATTGATTAATAATTTTCCTTTCAAGGTTCACCACGTGATGTATTTTCAATTCCTAGAATGCAACTAATGTGATAAGAATTATTTCCATTCAATTTAACAATGAAAATATTAGCTAATAGGGATAGAGAAATCAAATTTCTTTCAATCAAAGAGCAAAGAGCATAATCTAATGCAATTTCCCTAAACTATTCCTATGAGGACACACAAACTTTTTCAATGCACAATGCAAGTTTTTCTTTTCAAATCACTTAATGTTATTATGAACAAAAGGAAACTAATGCACATATAACCAATCAATCCTTTTACAAGAATGAATACTTTACGACAGTTCTGTTTCGAAAGAAAAGAAGACTTTTACGACACTTTCTTTAGAAAAAACATTAATTGACTATAATATAACTTTGAAAATGAATCCATAATGACAAAGAAATCATTTAATAAACATTAATCAATCAAGTCAAGGTAGGGCTAGGAAAGGAGATGCAATCTTGATTTCAGAGACATTACACTCATCGATCATTCAACAAGTAATCAAATAGAAGAGATTTGGTGAAAAACCCTATCCAAAGTTGGAAATTTAACCCAAGGAGGATCAACGTAGCCCTGAGTGGGAGACAGTGCACTTCAGAGCACTGTCCATAAGCAAATGATGCTCTGTAGTGCACTGTGTCCCTCACAAGCCTGCTTTGGTGATAGTAAGCCATTTCAAGAGGTAACTAAACACAGTTTTTGACCAAAATTCGCTTCAACAAAGCTGAAATAAAATCAATGAAAGGAAGTAAGGTCTTCTAGGGTGTGCTAGGATGTGGATAAGATAATTGGAACAATGATCGTTCCCCAGTGGAATCGCAAATTTGTTATGAAGAATTTGGTATCTACGGATAAATAATAATTCCCTAGATAAGTAGCCATATCTAGAACAACAATTTAGATCACTTTAACTTTTTTCTATAAACAATAGATAAGACAAAGAGAATGAGAGGACCTGTGTGTACTTTTGCTTTCCTCTTGTCTCCTTTGTATCAATCCCATCGCTCCTTCCCGTACTTAACACGCTTGAGAAGTACCCGTAAACATCAAAAGAAGACAAAGAACTAATGAAAGAAAAATATCTGTTGATTACAAGTAAATGGAATCAGATACATTCACATATATAAGCATCGCATATCAAGATAAGCATATGGAAAAAGGTGTAAATACTTTATTGAATGGCAAGAATAATTACAACCATGAAGAGTGATTTGAAGTCACTCCTCCAGCTATGTTTCCATCCATATCACATCATAAGCATGACATTCCAGCATCATAACGACACTTACAATAGTTTCAATTCTCAAACTAACATTATTTCATTACAATTTATCATAGTTCGACCCCTGATCACTTAGATGAGTGCTCAATTTATAGGAAGATGGAGGAGGTTTTGTCATCAATCAAGGTATTGAATGACCTTCCATACTTAGAATTAGTTCCATGGAGGAAGGGATGAGAGGAAAAGAGGTATCTTAACTCATTCCTCATCCATTTTCGAGCTCATAGGAGATGATAAGTGTGGGAATATTCTAGAAGGCTCGAGAAGATAAGAATATTCCCCAAACCCTATGTGAATTTCCCTCAAACTCGCCCAACACAGGTCAGGGAGGGTCTAAGTGCTCTGTAGAGCACCCTGGAATGGACTTAACTACTCTGTAGTGCACCCTTGCATGTACCTATCTGCGTTGGTCCCTCTAGAGGTCATTTCAGGATGTCCTCAAGCCATGAAATTGTTTGGGAAGGAGGCATTCAAAAGGTTGACTTGTTTAGGGCATGTAGAAACTGAAATTAGTGTTTGATGAGCCCTAAACACTGATCTAGATGATGGGAGTGATGTGCCCAAATGGATCTGTAACAATGAAAATAACATTTACATTACTTGATAATCCAATTTGGTTTTCACTAAATATTGATTAATTTCTCCAACTTGACTAAGGAGAAGTATTACACAACTCATTTTGAATTTAGATAATTTGTTGGCCACAAAGATGATAAAAGTACAAGTGACGTAAGGTTTTTGGACTAATATGATTTGAGAAAGTATTTTTTTGTTGATTCTAGAAACTTCCAATAAGTATCTTTTAGCACCTTTCGTAAAGGAGTGAACAATTACTTCTTGTTTGCAATTGTACAAGTTATTAGAAAATGAAAGTGGATATTTCTACAAAAAAATTTACATTAGCCTCATAGCCCAAATTGCGATATTCGATAAATTAAGCATTTTTTCTCATTTCATTAAATATTGATTTGGAATTTTTATAAGTTGGTTGAAGAGAAATACTACACAACTAAATTTTAATTTACAAAATTTATGTCCCATAAATATGAGAAAAGTGTAAGTGATATAAGGTTTTTGGACTATTCTACTCTATCTATTCAAAAAATTATTTTCTTTACTAATTCGAAAAATTGCAATAAGTGTCTTTTAGTACAATTTGAATTTCAAAATTGGTCAAGTAGGTAGAAAATGTTTATAGCCATTTATTTAGTAATCAATGTTTCTTCTTAGAGGTTTGGGTTCCTCTTGATTTTTCTATCAGAATCAATGTTTGTTTTCTCCATTCATGTGTTGCAAGAAATTTTCTAGCTGAGTTCTTACGACACCCAATTTATCTTCTAGCCACGCAAGCCTTTTTTGAAGCTCCAAAATGCTATTCATCAACATTAAGATATATTGAATCATTGCATATAACTCTTCCTACATGATTGTGCCATTACCTTCTTAGGCCATTTCTCTTACTCTTTTTATTATAATAGTAATAGATATACCAAGGTTCATATTGTTTTCATACAGTGATTTTGGAAATTTCACATCAAGATGGTAGGTTTTTTGAATTACGTGGTATTACAATATAGTTGCATCACATATATTTGGTATATAGCTCATGAAACTTCCTTCTTCTTCACTTATAATGGTTAAGTTTGCAATATCTATCCACATTACATCTGCATTTTAATTGGCTTTCAAAATCTTGACAAAGTTCCCTTTTAAAGCAATTTTGTCTTAAATCCTAGATGGAACTCCACAGGAAAAATAGTATTGATAATGAGGATACGAAAAGTAATTAGGAAATTAAAAGCAACAAACATGTGATCAACCATATCTTGACAACATCTGTCACTTCCATAAAAAATAAGATAATGATATTGCCTAGATCTTTCAGAGACGATTTCAAAGCCAAAAGGAGTACATATAGTGTGTGAGAATCCATAAGTTAGGTAAATCACAAAATGACACAAAATATCTTAAATTACATTTGACTGTTATCCATACTAATGGTATTCATTTTCCACTAATTTTGATCAATCTAGTCATTATTGAATTGCTTAATCTATAATCAGAAAGGACTATTTTGATATGATTTAACGAAAGCCACACTTGAGCTTCTTAAATTCCCACTAAAGAGAGTCCAATCCATAGGATTGTGGTCTATCATTGATGCATTTGACATGCTTTGAAGATCAATATAAACATAGTCTTGGAAACATTAAATTATGAATAAGACATTAAAGTAAGTTAATATACATGATGCCATCAAGGATGAGGTGAAATCTCAATAGTGGAGGATTAGATCACATTAGTCGCATGGCTAGTATTATTTTTCGTGTTAGTTTAAGCTCCATGTTACATTTGCGCTAAAGATATCAAGCAATATATACCATTCTATCTCATCAAGCACACGAGGTAGTGTTAACCTTCGAGTAGGTTGAAGTCACGATGGGAAATCATGGTCATTGACCATGATAAACCAAGGTGACTAGATTTGATTTATTATAAAGAATTGTTGTAATTAAATGCATTGATATTTTATAATTAAATTCAATGTTTTCTTATCCACACAAAACATTAGGGAGATACTTATAAGTCTAGTGATGCCTATGTCCAACATTTTCATTTCCTTTAGTAGACTTTAGATACTGAAATGAGGCCTTTTGTTACCATCCAAGAACTCGAGTACTTATGTTAGCAAGCTATTAGCTAGTCCCATTAGATATCCCTCTTTTTTCTTTCATTGGTTTATGCTTCTCATCTGAAAGTTGTGTGAAAGTAAAATTCTTGAAAAAACATAGATTACAAGTCTTCATTTTCATCAAAAGTGAACCCTTAATTCCAATAGCTTTGTAGTTAATATACAAAATTACAAAATAGTGTTTTGTTACAAAATCAAGAAACATAATTGTTACGAAAATAAGAAACATATTATCTGATACATTAAAATAGAACCTTCCTCTACGGGCCAACTTTAATCTTGCACCTGCATTTTTTTCCTAAATTTTGTTGAATTAATTTAGTAATTCATCGAATTAGATTAGCAATTTTCTACTAGTTTCTCCTAGGTGGATAGGTATACAAGATTAGTTTCCTATGTCCCAAGTCCAAATAGTTATATTTTTGAATGGTTGGCATAACAGGAAAAAGTGATCTCACCTCACAGTGAATGTAAAAAACATTGTTGAGGTTTTCCACAATCTACTCACCCTTCAAAGCTACATACATATCAAAGGATTTATTATCATTTGTTCCATGCCTAATACACATTTCTTTGTATGCATCGAAAGCTAGTAACTTTCCATTTGAGTCCCAATAGATATGCATACCCATTCCTCTTAAAAGACTAAACCTACTATTGAATGAATCTATTTCCTTTTGACCTAACTTGCACTTCTCATGCACTTGTTGGATAAAACTTATTTTGGTGATAACAAGATTGGTTTCTAATACCCAACAAGATCTCTCGTGGACTTATAATACTTTTATCTACTCCTCACCTCTTCCATTGAGAAATTTAATAACTCTATTTTCAATTGATGGTTTATTCCCTAATTCTTGCTCGATCTACTCTACTAACTTTTTGGCATTTTTGAATAAATTTATTTCATGAGCAATTACTATAAATGATTCCCATAAATCTGAAACATAATTTACAATATATGCCCACAATATTCTTCTGTTTTCTATTACTGGTTGTGTTCCAATCAATTTTTTCTTATACCAATCTATCGAACTTTGTAATTAAGTTTTTTCTTAAGTTCATCAATAGGAATATTACATTTCTTTTCGAACTCCTCATTAGCTAGTACCAATTCCTTCTTCAAATTTTCATTTTTGTTACCGTTTAAAACTAAGTGATGAAATTATGTCTACTAATTTTTCTAAAGATATCCTTCCCTTTGTGTTTCTTAAGAGTTGGTTATTGTACATTTATATTCTTCCATTCCTTTAACAAGCATTCAATTTGAACTTCAAACTTTTCCAACTACTCATTTAGTTCAATAATTGGTGAAAATAGTTTCTCGCTCTCTCTTTTCATTATTTCTAACCCTATAGTTTGGACATGATGTAGATTTGGCATATTAAGCTTCATCCTTGACACTTGGATATACTTTTCCCTAGACTTTATCAACTCATTAATTGAGGTTCAGTCATTTGGATTTTTTCTTAGCTTGATAATGATTTGGCTATCAATTTTCATCTATTTAGTTCTTGTATAACTATTCCCCTATTGAAGCTGATTATTCACCTTAGAATTTTTTTAAGTCTAGTAACACTTACAAGTAGGATTGGTAGATTTTTACATAACATCTCCCCTATATCTATATGAAGATACATCTACTTAATATTATTGATATTATTTAGGTGATTGTAAGTTTGGAAGATATATAATATTATGTATTCTTAATGATTTGATATTTTGGCTCTAATATTTCCATTAGGAGCTTCTCCTTTTGATAATCTAGGGATTATAACAATCTGGTTTGTGAAATTGTGCCCTGATTCGAAAGCCCTTTGGAGGATTCTTGTCCTTATTTAGCATATAGATTCTTGATTTCCATGAATTGATAGAAGATGATTTCCTACTTGGAAGAAGTAGAAAATGACATGCTATATATCATACTCCATTTCCTAGAGTAGTTGAAGATAGTAGTTATAGATGTAAAATAGCTTTTCTTGATGTGACCTATGTGATTGGAACTACTTTCTATTCTACTATTTGTCTCTTATGTAGTGTAAATTTAGTACTCCTTGACCTAGAATTTAATTATATAGTGCCCAAATATACCCTTTTTAATGCCTTCTCTCTTTGTTGAGGAGTTTCCAACATATATGTCTTTGATGTTTGATGTGTTCTAAAAGCTTGGTTTATAATTGATGAAGGATCCTTCTTCCAAATCTCTTTATTAGAATAGTGTTCACCTAAGGCTTTGACACATTCTTATAAGGATATTCTTATGAGAAATATGTTTTCATTTATGTCAAAGGAATTGTCATGAAGTGGAATTAATCACATGGTTGTAGAAAAACTAGTGAACAAGTGAAATTGGTGTCTAAATACATATTATATTCAAATGAAGTTTTACCTTATATATTTAGCTCAAATGATATTGAAACCTACTTAGATGGATCAAGCTCAAAAAATATTTTGAATGGAATATGGAATAATGAAAAATACCTCTCAAATCAAAACTTATGAGTAAACTAAGTTCATGGGCCAAGGGTGGAAAAGGTCAATCTATTTGACTAGAAGTTTAGTTAACTGCAGTCTCTTCAAATGGAAGTTTGGTTGGATAGAAGTCTATTGAACTAGAAGTTTTGTCCACTGGTAGTTTGTTACGCAAGAATTCATTTAGAGAGGAAGTTGGCTAGACAAAGGTTTAATGTACATAAGTCCATTGAACAAATGTTTATTACACTAAAAGTCTATTTTATCAGTCTAAACCAAAAGTCTAAAATTTATTAGTCTAAACTAGAATTCTAAGATTGATCGAAAATATAATCAAGAAGTCTAGACTAGTTTGCTGGCATATTTGACATTTTTGCTAAATTAGGTAGTTTTCTAAATTTAGAATTGAAGTTAAAGTCACTACTAAAACTTGTAACTTTCTAGAATGGTGAAAATTGGTAGCTTAACTTAGAATTTATCGTCATAACAACAAATTAGAGATTGAAGACTCTATGATCACATCAATATGACTTGAAAAAAGTGGAATTTAAGTGAAAAATTTGAATTCATGCAAGTTAAATATTTTAAACTTGCTAAAGATCAAAATCTAAATTTATGAGCTCTAATTATTTGTAAGTAGAATTGAATTAACAAGAAGGTTGTTAATGTCCATGCTGATGTTGTTGTTGATGTAATTGGTGAATTAGGCAATGGAATTAGAGAATAGAAAAGGATTATATCAATGCTAAAGGTGTTTTATGGTTATTTTTTGAGTAAATATTGTTTTAATATTTGTGAATGACATTGGCCTTCTTGATTTGACCCTGAAAATGGAATGAAAGATGAATCAAGAAGGTCAAGCATGCGGGATATTGTATTTCAATGGTTGTGGCTCCTTCCAGTAGTGACGGCTAAATAATCAGGGCTTGGATCTTCTTTCAATATCAACTAATAAACTCAAGGGTAGTGGCTCCTTTCAGTGGTAGTTTAGAAGTTAGGGAGTCATAGTTTCCTTGTGGTTGGAGCTAGATAACTTTGTAGGACCAAGTTGAATCCTTTTTTTGTGGAAGTAATTGAAGAAAGGATTGGAGAATATATGTGTTTAATGTGTGAGTCTTGTGTTGATTCTTGTGATTCTTACATGAATGGTTGTTGAAGTGTTTATTGGTGTTTTAATATTCTTTACCTTGTGAAAAAAATATTTAAAATTCTCACAATATGATTCACTCCCGCCCCCATTATTGCTCTAGTTTTCAACAAGTGGTATGAGAACCATGTATACATCAGGATCAGTTTAATAGCTACAAGAAAAATCAAGGACAATGCCAAACAATGAAGATTGATACACCAATAGAGAACCTATTCTCAATGGAACAAATTGTGTCTTTTGGAAAGTAAGGATGAAACCCTATATTCAATATCTTAGCGCTGATGCATGGAACACAGTGGAAGAATAATAGCAAAAGCGTCAAGCCTTGAATACTAGAGATTACAACATCCAATCTACATGTGATGCAAAAGCTATGAATGCTCTAATTGTTGGCCTACCTGAATCAAACCTAGTAAACATCATGGATTGCACTATTGCAAAAGTAATATGGGATAATATGGTGAGCTAGATTGAATGCAATAACAAGGTAAAGCAAGAAAAACTTCAAGGTTTTAGAATGAAATTTGAGCCTTTGACGATGCATGATGATTAAGGTATTTGTAAATACTTTCTTAGTGTTGTTGAAATTGTGAATAAAATAAGAGGCCTTGATGAAGAGCTAAAAGAGCATGTAGTGGTTCAATAGGTGTTTTGATCTCTCCCTGAGATATTCAATCCTAAAGTTTTAGCCATTAAGGAAATGACAACTCTCAAATCTATCACTTTTGGATCAACTTCTTGGAACTATTACTACTTGCGACATCAGGATTTTTAATGGCAAGCCCACACCAAAGGAATCAACCTTCAAAGTAGGCAGGAAGCCCAAGGAAAGACATAATGACTCATGTTGTGAATCACAGGAAGTGGAAGCTAATTCCTTGAGAAATATAAATAGAAGCCTCCTAAAATAGAAAGTGATGTAGGAGCACCCGAATGAAGAGGCGACAACTGGGAGTTGGTTCTTCTTTGTTGTTTATTTTCAGTTCTATTTTAACAAATAGAGAGGAAAACATATCAGTTTCTATTTTATTTAGTTTCATTTTGTATTATTGTAAGTGAAGGCTAAATTAGCCACTGTTAGTTTTGAATTAGACAATATAGGATTAGATGGGAATTAGTTTGACAAAATTGTCTCAAAACTGAGAAAACAGTTCCTCAAACTACAAGAGAAAATACCTCTGATGTATTAAAAAGAAAACAAGAAGGGAGGTTAGGAGGGGAAAGGATAGAGGATAGGATTGAGGAGAGTGAGAACCAAGAATTATGTGTGGATTTCATTAGGAACAGAAGTCTTTAATGTTGTAAGCGGGCTCAAGGCCAAGACTCTATAATACTATTTAATTGGAGAATAATTTATGTTGTTTGTGTGAATTTCTTTATCACGCCCGTAGAAATCATATTGTGCTTGCTTTCTCATCATTTTGTTTGTATTTCAATAGATAATCTCTGAATGTCTATTTCCATAAGAATCAACAAATTCATTCGCATATTTTATCGTTGAAAACCCAAAGACAAAGGCAAATTTAGTGTTGTTAAATTTCACAAGCGAAAATCCCATTTACACAGAGAAATCACAGAAAAACACTTAGTGGATCTGTATGACAGATTTGAAATATTATGCTTGGGATTGTTGAGTCTGATTGGGTCCAACACATATTATCGCATCGTTATAGGGGAGTAGTCTACGTTAAGATCTAGAACTGAACCTTTGTGATTTGTGATTTCCGACATATTGCATCGGCGTTCGGGAGTGGGAGTAGTAAAGCGTTAAGTGGGCATATTGCAATCATCGATAGTGATTAGTGATATTGCCTTAGACCTCTACCAAGGGGAAGCATCGATAGTGTAGACCATTGGTACTACCAACCACCGGTATTGCGATTCAATCTAGGCCGTCCGATCGGCCAAATCCGGATCTTCGGCATAATCTATGGAAATGCTTTAAAAAGGGGGAAAAGCATTGTATTGGCAGTTTTCAATGGTTTTTCAGTCTCAAAAGTGAAAAAGCATTGTTGTAAGCCTTTTCATAAGCCTTTGGGCTCCAAAAGGAAAAGTCATAGTATTCAATAAAAAGGGGTGTTCAACAGGGTGATTATTGGGTCATATTGATCCATTTGTGGGTTTATAGAAAACCATTGTTTTCGCTACGTCATTTTGGTATCAGAGTGAATTTTTCCTTTCTGTCAGTAAATATGGAGGTAGGAAGAAGGGGTCGATGAAGAGCCATCATAAGAGCAACAAATGAAGGATTAAGAGAATAAATTATAAACCTAACCACACATTTGGCAACAATGGAAGTAGGGAGGTGTAGAGAGCCGGAAGAGGGAGATGATAATGAGGAGGAAAATGAGGCCATGATAGATGGGTTAGATGATGAAGGACTGGAAATTAAGCTATTGAAATCATTTTTGTTGGCTAAAAACAATTGCAAAGTTAGATCTCTCTAATTATGATGGTAGTTTGTCCACAAAGGAACTCTTGGACTAGATAAGTAAATTAAATAAATATTTTGAGTATGAAGAGACAAGTGAAGATAAGAGAGTGAGGTTTGTTGTCATGAATTTGAAGGGACATGTAGCATTATGGTGGGATGGTCTACCGGTAGAAAGGAAGAGATTAAACAAACCCTTGATTAGAAAGTGGGACAGGATAGTTGCAAAAATGAAGAGAAAGTTTCTGCCTAAAGACTATCAGATTGCCCTCTATAGATAGGTAAAGAACCTGAAATAGAGAATGATGACTGTGAAGGAATATACAGAATAATTTTATAAAATTAACATGAAAGTTGGTTATGTTGAAGATACCATTGAGAAGAAAGCAAGGCTTGTAAATGGCCTACAGATGGATATTCTAGATGAAATCAACATTCTTTCCCCTAAAACCATACAAAAAGCTTATGAGAGTGCTATGAAGGTAGAAGAAAAGATTGCTAGGAAACAAAGTTTCAGGAGGGGACGTGGTTCTCGTAGAGGTTGAGGTCAGACCTTCAGCAGAGCTAAGATTTCTAGTAGCAATGAAGATGTTAGTAGTTTGAAGATTTCGAGACAAGCGAAAGGGAAGGTAACCCCAGAGGAGGAAGGCCATACTAGTGAGGAAGAGGTAATGGCAGAGGCAGAGGAAATGCCTATTAGTGTTACAAGTGTCACAAGTGGGGACACATAGGATGTGGAGAATATGCCAAAAACTAGGGAAGCCTTGGTGTCGAACAAGGTGTTATTAAAATGAGCCAAGGTAGTAGTTGATCAGACACAGAGAAAAGAATTGTTCCAGACTGTATGTAAGTCACATGGAAAATGTTGTAAATTGATTATTGACAATAGGAGTACCGATAATTTGGTAGCTACGGAGATGGTGGAGAAACTGGGTTTGAAGAAAGTAAAACACCCAACTCCATATAGGTTGTCGTGGTTGCAGAAGGGACACCAATTGTTGGTTGATGAATGATGCAAGGTAGATTTTTAGACAGGCAAGTACTACAGTAAAGTGACTTGTGACATAATGCCAATGGATGTGTGCCATATTCTGCTGGGTAGACCATGGCAGTACGATATAAATGTATTCCATGATGGAGTGGCAAATTATTATATATTTGTGAAAGATGGGATAAAGCATACCTTCATACCTATGAAGGAAGCCAAGGAAGGAGAGGAGACAGAAAAAACAAGTGGAACGAAATCATTACTGCTACGAGGAAAGGAGTTTCTACAATAGATTGAAGAGTGAGATGGGTTATGCTGTTGTGAGGAGACCAAAAGCAGTATTAATACACACCAACCTTATTAATTTACCAGAAGAGATACAGAGCATCCTGCAAGAATTTAGGGATATTGTGGTAGACGATCTACCAAACAAATTACCACCAAAGGGGAGCACCAGTCACCATATTGATTTTATTTCGGGAGCTAGTTTGCCAAACAAGGCTACCTACCACATGAGTCCAAAGGATAATGAAGAAATTCAGAAGTAGGTGTAGGAGTTGTTGGATAAAGTATTGATTCAGGAGAGTTTAAGCCCTTGTGTTGTACTGACCGTTTTAGCTCCCAAGAAAGGAGGTGAGTGGAGAATGTGCACAGATTCCTAGGCCATTAATAAGATTACTATCAGGTATAGATTCCCATTACCTCAAATGGATGATATAATGGATTGTCTAAGTGGAGAAACATACTTTTCAAAGATAGACCTAAAAAGTGGTTACCACGAAATCAGAATTCGGGAAGGTGATGAGTGGAAGACAGCTTTCAAGACAAATGAAGCCTTGTACAAATGGTTGGTTATACCATTTGGATTGAGCAATGCTCCTAGTACATTCATGCGGTTAATGAATGAGATTCTCAAGGAATTCATTGGGAAATTTGTGATTGTGTATCTAGATGATATACTTATAGCAAGACAAAGGAGGAACATTTCCGACACATGAGGTATGTATTAGAAAGATTCCAACAGAGTTAATTGCTGAAAAATTTGAAGAAATGTACTTTTTTAAAGAGAGAATTAATTTATTTAGGATTTTTTTATTGTTGAGAATGAATTAAAAATGGATTCGGAGAAGGTTGCAACTATAGTTAGCTTGCCATCCCCCAAAAGTTTGTTTGAGGTATGGAGTTTTCATGGATTGGTGAGTTTTTATCATAAATTTATTAAAAAATTTAGTGGAATTTGTGCACCTATGCTAGACACCATTAAGAACACAAATAAGCATTTCCATTGGATAGAAATGGTAGAAAAGAGCTTTCAGTTGCTCAAGAAGAAAATTACCGAAAGACCAATTTTGAGATTTTCGAACTTTAACAAACTTTTACAAGTTCATTGTGATGCTAGTGGGATAGCCATTGGTGCAGTACTCAGGCAAGAGGACAAGTTGGTAGCCTATTTCAGTGAGAAACTAAATGAAAGTAGGCAAAAATACACGTCCTATGACAAGGAATTTTATGAAGTGGTTCAAGCACTAAAGCATTGGAAACATTATCTCTTAGCCAATGAATTCGCCTTATTTCAGATAATTCTATGTTGCAGTATATTATGCAGTTGCATAAGCTAAACCATAAACATGCAAAGTGGGTGGAGTACTTGCAGAGTTTTACATTTGTGTCGAAACATATCAGCGGTTAAGCCAATGAAGTGGAAGATGCATTAAGCACAAGGAATCCGATCCTACAGGAAAGTACCATACAAGTGTTAGGATTTGAACATCTTAAGGATCTGTATGGGGAAAATGCATATTTTAAGGAAGCTTATGAAGCTTTCCAAAATCCATTGTTGAGAGATAGTAGTTCGTGGCTGCACTATAATATGCAGGAAGGATTTTTGTTCTAAGGAGGGCAATTATGTATTCCGGAATGTTCTATGAGAGAGAACTTAATCCAAGAAAAGCATAGTGGAGGTTTAGCTAGGCATTTTGGCATAGACAAGACCCTAGATTAGTTGAGCCACTTTTATTATTGGCCAAAGATGCGTAGAGATGTACAAAGGTTTGTAACTAGATGCAAAATGTGTCAGCTTGCAAAGGTATATAGCCAAAACACAAAGTTGTATACACCCTTACCCATTTCGATCTCACCATGGGACTCAGTGAGTTTAGACTTTGTCTTAGGTTTGTCAAAGACAAAACAGGGATTCGATTCCATCATGGTGGTGGCGGATCGTTTCACTAAAATGGAACATTTCATTTCATGCAATAAAACCAGTGATGCCACACATGTAGCGCATTTGCTCTTTACCGAGAGAGTCAGATTACACAGTTTGCCAAAGTCTATTGTTTTGAATCGAGATGTTAAATTTACAAGACATTTTTGGTGAACCTTATGGAAGAAGTTAGACACCAAACTAAACTTCAGCTCAGCTTATCATCCACAGACCAATGGCCAAACTAAAGTGGTGAACTGGAGTGTGGGAAATTTGTTGAGGAGTTTGGTTGGAGAAAATTCTCGACAGTGGGATCGTGTGCTTGCACAAGCTAAATTTTCTTATACCGATTCACCCAATCAGAGCACATACAGTAGTCCTTTCCAAATCCTATACAGAATGCACCCACATGGAGTATATGAGTTATAGGATTTTGGATAGTTGGAGCATAGGAGTGCTGATGGTGAATAATTCACAAAGGCAATCAGTGATCTTCATGAATAGGTGATATTAAAATTACAGAACAACAACCAAAGATACAAGCAAAAAGCAGATTCGAAAAGGTGGGAGGTGTAATTCAATGTAGGAGGCCTCTTATTAGCACACCTATGTAAGGAGAGGTTTCCTAAAGGCGACTACAACAAATTGAAATGGAAAAAATATTGGGCCTTGCAGGATTCTTCAGAAATTTTTTGCAAATGCTTATGAATTGTAGTTACCCCCAAGTATTGGAATTTCACTCATTTTTAATGTGGGAGACTTGTACCACTACATTGCAACAGAGGATGAAGACAGTTCGGAAAGACAAACACTCGACACCCAGGAAGAGAGTGACATGTGGATTAAACAAATGCCCCTAAGAAAGCCTCTAGATATCGAACAGATCCTAGATATCCAAGTAGCTAAACGGACCCGACAGAAGGAATATCTATAATACCTAGTCAAGTGGAAGGGTCATCCTATTGAAGATAGTTCTTGGTTAGATATTGGCAAGATTTAGAATGATGGGTACTCTATTGAATAGCTCATGGACAGGAGCCATGAATTTCATTCACCTCGGGAGCCTAATGCAGAAACACCCAAATGAAGAGGTGACAACTAGGAGTTGGTTCTTGTTTGTTGTTTATTTTTAGTTCTATTTTAACAAATAGAGAGGAAAACATCTCTATTTCTATTTTGTTTAGTTTCATTTTGTATTATTGTAAGTGAAGGCTGAATCAACCATTCTTAGTTTTGAGTTAAACAAGATAGGATTAAATGGGAATTAGTTTGAGAAAACTGTCTCAAAGATGAGAAAATAGTTCCTTGAACTACAAGAGGAACTGTCTTTGATGTATTAAAAAGAAAACAAGAAGAAAGGTTAGGACAGGAAAGGATTGAAGATAGGATTGAGCAGAGAAAGAACGAAGAGTTCTGTGTGGATTTCATCGGTAATAGAGGTCTTTAATGTTGTGAGCACGCTCAAGGCCAAGACTCTGTAATAATTGGAGAATAATTTATGCCCTTTGTGTGGATTCCTTTATTAGACCTAGAGAGATCATATTGTGCATGCTTTCACATCTGTTTGTTTGTATTTCGATAGATAATCTATGATTTCCTATTTCTATAAGAATCAACAAATGCATTCCCATCTTTTATCGTGAGACAAAGGCAAATTTAGTGTTGTTAAATTCCGCGAGCAAAAATCCCATTTACACAAAGAAATTGTGCAAAAACTCTTAGCAAATCCATATAACAGATTTGAAATATTATGCACGGGAGTGTTGAGTCTTATTGGGTCCCACACATATTATCACTCCGCTATAGGGGAGTGGTCTACATTAAGATGTAAACTTGAACCTTTGCCATTGTCGACATATTGCATCTACGTTGGGAGGAAGAGTAGTAAATTGTTAAGTGGGTGTATTGCAAACGCCAATAGCTATTAGCGATATCGCATCATATCTCTGCCAAAGGGAAGTGTCCACAGTGCGGCCCATTGGGACTACCGACTGCTGATATTGCGCGATTCAATCTTGGCATAATACATAAAATCACTTTAAAAAGGGGAAAAAACATTGTTTTAAGCCTTTTGAGAGGCCTTTGGGCTCCGAAAGGAAAAGGCGTAATATTTGATAAAAAGATGTGTTGAGTTGGGTGACTGTTGGGTCATCTTGATTCCTTTGTGGGTTTATAGAGAGCCATTGTTTCTGCTACGTCACAAAGGCAAGATACCTTTTAACTTATTTAACTATGGTAAAGAAGTCCATTATGCTTCTAAATGTCTGTAAAAGAAGAAAGCATATGAACCTAGAGGGAAGTTTAGAAAAGTGTCAAAGGGAAAAAAATAACGCTGAAAAGAAAAGCTTCTGCACTTAATATTCTAAGTCCTATGAGAGCAAAGGCTATGAATCGTGAGATGAGGAAATAGCTTACGAAATCTCAAAATAATTTATTCTCATGGCCATCAAGAATAATGAAATAGAATTTTTTTCTCTGATGGAGAAAAGGTTTAAGCTGACTTAGAAGGTGAGTTGGTTAACGCTCTTGAGGACATTTAAATGATGAGAAAGAAAAATAAAGCACAAAAGGAATTTTTGGTCAAGGACAAACATGGAACTATTGAAACTCGCTCGTGCAAACTGAAGAAGGAAAGAAAATCAAAGAAACTTTCAATGGAAAGCTCAAAGAGAAAAATTAGATATGTGAAACGCTTGAAGTAGAAATTGTTTTTCTTAGAAAAGAGATTGAAAAAGCTCAGACCCACGAAAGTTTTAATAAAAAAATTTTGTAAAGGGATCGATTATTTAAATTAAATTCTTAAAGCACAAAGAATATCACATGAAATAACAGTCTTATGATTTGAAGACAAATCAAGCTAAGTAGTTGAGATTCAGAGTAAGAAAGTTATTAAATTGGTTCAAGTTGTGAAAAATTCAAACAATGTAGTAGAATCAACCAACCCAATGCAACAACAAGAAGGAAAAGGAAATATGCAGTCCAAATTCCAGCTCCAAGATAATAATGGAAAATCAAATTTGACTGAGAAAGGAGCAAATAATGTTGCAAACATAACTCGAATTTTTGAACATAGGAAATAAGAAGCTCGAATCATACAACAAGCTAATATATCTTAGAAAATTCAACAACCAAGCTACATGAATCATTCTTTTACCAAGTGGAGCGTATTTTTCTTGGATATTTCTTTACTTGCTCTAAATACAGTCATAAAGTTATGAATTATAGGGTGAATTTATCATTCAAGAAGGTCAAGTCACAAGGAGTAATTTATCAGCATGGAAATTAGTTTGCGTACATGAAAAAAAATGTAGAGCTAGAAAAATGGTTTTCTCTCTGAATTATATGGTTAAATGTGATCTTCTAGCTGAAGTTTTTCATAAGGTCTCCATAAAAATAGCCCAAAAATTAGTTTGTACAGGAGGTAGGGGAAAATTTTAAAGATGGAAAATGAGCTTGAAGTTTAAAAATATTGGAGAATCTCTGTAATCCTTAATATACAAACTATAAAACGTTTAAGGATGTATTTGCAAAATTATTCAAATTTATAATGATTTTATATATATTCTCTATATAATGTTGGTAATTCTTAATGTAAAATAATTTTATATTGTAAAATCTGAGTTAATAATTTTTATAGAAAATAGAAATTGTAAAATACATTTTTTAAGAAAAATCTTACCCAAGAATGATAGCCACTAATAGCCACTAAAAATTTCCATGCTAGAGGTCACTAGTAGATATAAGTGGGTAAATGTTTTAAAGTATTTTTTTGGAAGGTGTATCTTAACTCTATCAATTGTCAGGTGCTTTACTATTCATACAAACACTGATGTTGCATATAACATGGTGCACCCAACAAAAAAATTATTTTAATAAATAAGAAAACATGGTGTACAAAATAACAAAATGTACCAAGCTTGTATTGTCAATAGCACGGATGTCCTTCATATGGTAAAATCCCTGGATGCATCCCACTAAAGAGCACCATTGTAGATTTAAATTTCACAAAAATGCAGTGCCATTTTCCAAGGATGCTCCTGTGGGTAAATTTATCAAAATGCTTAGGGGCATCTTCTAAAGCACACTCCCAGCAGGTTTTTAGTTTATAAAGAATGGTGAGATAGTTAAAACACAACATCAATGTGATACTTGTATAGAAATGGCCCAAAGAGTCTTTAGAAAAGTTCTCAATATTTTTTAACTAAAAAATTCACAAATTCTCAACTGTTCATTTTTTTTTTTCAATACTGTCCATCAATTTCCTCCTCACTCGGTATCTATTCAATATATATTGATGAAATGTTTTAAGTTCCTCTATGACCGGACTCTATTCCTAAAAATTCATTATCCATTACCAAAAAAGAGCTTATGGAATTGAAATTTATTTTTTTATATGTATAATAAGATTTTTTTGGTTATTTTATTCAAAATTATTTAAATTATAAAAGTGCTAAAAATAAATAAATAAATAAATGTATTATTTTAACAAAAGCATATGTAATTCAATTTCAAAATTCAATAATTAAACCAGATTAAACAAGCATCATATGTCAAAATTTCAAAATATGAGATTAATATTGTACATGTAATCTTTAAATTCTTTGATGTTAATTTTTTTGGTCGTATAAATCAGATTTTTCTCAATTTACATCGCCCAATATGGATAATTTAATTGCAAACCCTTGAGATTATTACTACACTTATTAAAAAAAAAAAGACCGAAACCTAGATTAAACAGTGGTAGTTGGATAAAATTTGTTTAAAAAGATAAACCACTCTTATTCATTAAATTTCCTTGGAATGAATTAAATTCATGACATTTGAATTTAATAGTTGATGTGGAAAACTAGAATTTTTTGTGACAACCGCGACCAAACACTTGGAGAATGGTGGATGAGAATGAAACTAACATATGGCTCCGTTTTGAATACCATGGGTTGGTTTGGTGAATAGTAAACCTTGAAGTGTAGAGCTATAGGTTCTTCAAAACATTGAAAATATTGAAAAAATATGGTTTTATATTTTATTTTTTAAAGATTTATTTGTAGCTGGTTATATATCATTTTGCAGGGTTCTTGATTTTTAAACTATGTGAAGTTCCTAGTGGATAATGTTGGTAGGTGGATAATGTTTAGAAAATGTGGGTGGTTTTATGAAAAAATTATGTTGGTTGTATTTATTGTAGAATTTTAAAAGCACCAATAAATTATATTATGGTAAAATATGGAGGTTAATAAATATGTTAGGTGTCGAATATTTTGTTTTAAATTTGATTTTAAAATGATAAGAAAGAAAAACAATTGTTAAATCTGCACTCTTAAAAGTGCCATTAAAAGAGACAATTATGTTATATTTTTTTGTCTTATTATATAATATAACTCCCAAAAAAACAAATATCATAAGAGTCATTATACACAAAATTAAAAAGTATTAAATATTAAAAACAAATAATGAAACCCCATGAATAAAAAAAAGTAATAGAGAAAAAAATAAAGGATGTGGAAAAAAAAGGGGAAGGAATAAGGATAGTAAAATAATGAAAAGAGATTTTTTTTCTTTTGCTTTTGCTTTTATAGTCTTGGTAGGTCCTTATTTTTTCATTAAAATATAAGCAAGTTACATCCATACATGAATAGTTAGGTGACTTCAATTTGCCCAAAGAAAAACCAAGTCTACTCACGAAAGAATAATTAGTACTTCTACCCAAGCTATATGTGTGTGTGTGTCTTCCCCTTACCCAAATACTATTTTCCTATGAACATAAAAAAAAACATTATGAAAATTAAAATCTATGCACATATATAATAATAAAAACTAAAACCATCTAGCAGACTACTACCTTCCCTGTGTAGATGTAGACTCTACCTAAGCCACACCCTTAACATTAGAACCTAGCCTATGAGAAAAGTCAAGGGAGCTGATCTGAGAAAAGTCAAGGGAAGTGATCCTCAATTCCACTAAGGAGTCCATCTTGTTTTTGCAGCTTAAATTGTAGTTTCTGGAAGTCCTTCTTGTAGTTTTGGAAGTCTTGCACAGTTGTTGCCATATTCACATAGACCTACTCCAAGGTCTTTCCCAAGATACCATTCATGGACCAATATAGGTAAAAAGCCTATTTAAAGTGGGCAACTCAACCATGGGTGTGCCCATTGTCCAACACCATAGCCAGCCCATCCCCCACCCCAATGTCCACTAAGCCATTTTGCCTATTCAAATCAGCTTCCCACTCCTCAATTTAAAATTTCACAAATTCACAAATTTTCAACTATTCAATTTTTTTAAATACTTCCCATCAATTTCTTCCTCACTGGTATCTATTCAATATATATTGATGAAATGTTTTAAACTCCTCTATGATCAAAATTTATTCTCAAAAATTCAATATCCATTAGCAAAAACCAGCTTATGGAATTGAAATTTATTCTTTATATATTTATAATAAGACTTTCTTATCTTATCCAAAATTCAATATCCATTGATAAAAATGAGCTTATGAAAATGAAATTTTTTTTTTTTTCATTTATAAGATTTTTGTTATCTTATTCAAAACTATTTAAATTATGGTAAGTGCTAAAAATAAATAAATAAGAAATGCACTATTTTAACAAAGATATTAAGCATATACAATTCAATTTCAGAATTCAATAATTAAGACCCGATTAAACAACTATCATATGTCAAAATTTCAAATTTCAAAATATGAGATTACTACTGTACCTGTAGTGTTTAAATTCAGTTGTATAAATCAGATTTGTATCCATTTACATTGCCGAATATGGATAATTTAATTGCAAGCCCTTGAGATTACTTACATTTATAAAATAAAAAAATAAAAACCTAGATTAAGTAGCGGTAGCTGGATAACATTGGGTAAAGAGATAAAACACTCTCATTCATTAAATTCAGTTGGAATGAATTAAATTCATGACATTTAAATTTAATAGTTGATGTGGATGGTATTAATTGTGAAAACTAGATTTTGTTTGGTCAAAACCGTGAGCAAACCCTTGTAGAATGGGGGATGAGAATGAAATGGAGCCAACGTTATTTTCATTCTCATCATTAGATCTTATTCAACTAACATATGGCTCCGTTTTGAAGACCATGGGTTGGAATGGTGAATAGTAAACCTTCAACTGTAATGGTGAATGGTAAACCTTCAACTGTAGAGCAAAAATACATGGTTTTATTTTTTATTTTTTAAATATTTATTTGTGGCTGGTTATATATTATTTTGCAGCTTTTTTTATTTTCTATTTGTTTATGGGAGAACGATGTTAAGTTAGTTGTTCAGTGGATAATGTGTAGAAAATGTTAGTGGTTTCATGAAACAACATGTTAGGTTGTATTTATTGTAGAATTTGAGAAGCATCAATAAATTATATTATGATAAAGTATGGAGGTTAATAAATAAGCTGGGTGTGGAATATTTTGTTTTAAATTTGTTTTAGAATGACAAAGAAAAAAGCAATCCCTAAATTGGCACATAGTAAAAGAGACAATTGCATTATATTTTTTGTGTTATTATGTATTGTAACTCCCAAAAAAATATGATAGAGTCATCATAAAGAAAAGTAAAAATTATTAAATATTTAAACAAAAAAGTAAAAATAATGAAATTCCAAGAAGAAAAAGAAGGAATAGAAAAAAGAAATAAAGGATGTGAAAAAATAAAGAGGCCAAAGAAATAAGGATAATAAAATAATAAAAAGAATTTTTTTTCTTCTTGTTTTTGTTTTTGTAAGCTTGGTAGATCCTTCCTTTTTAATTAAAATATAAGCAAGTTACATTTACACATGAATAGTTAGGTGGCTTCAACTTGCCCAAAGGGAACCAAGTGAGTTGGCCACCTAACACCATGATCAACCATCAAGTAGAAAAAAATAATTAGTACTTCTACCCAAGCTATATGTATATATGTCTTTTCCTTACCCAAATACTATTTTCTTATGAACATAAAAAACAACATTATGTAAATTAAAATCTATACACATATACAATGATAAAAAACATCAAGCACACTACTACCCTCCCTCGATAGATGCACATTCTACCGATCCCAGATCCTTAACATTAGAATCGAGCAAAACTCTCTATGAAAAGTCAAGGGAAGTCATCCTTAATTAGAACGAGTCCATATTGTTTTTGTAACTAAAATTGTAGTTTCTCGAAGTCCTTCTTATAGTTAGGGAAGTCGTGCATCGTTCTTGCCATATTCACATAGACCTACTCCAAGGCATTTCCCAAGATACTTTTCATAAACCAATATAGGAAGATAGTGTGTTTGAACTCGGCAACACAACCAATGGTATGCCCACTATCCAACACCATAGCCCACCAATCCTCCACCTCAATGTCCATTGAGCCATCTAGTCGGTTCAAATCAGCTTCCCACTCAATTAACTGCCTAATTTCTTTGCTTATCCATTGATGGTATGTTATGGCTGCATTCTTTATGATGTTGGCGGTTGGGTTGTGGCCTCTCATTTTTCCCCTAGAGGAGTTGGGTTGCTCTACCTTCGCAATCACCCAAGTTCTCCTTCCACAACCTCTAGCAGTCATAGCACACACCACTGCCACAATCTCATAGTGCTTAGTGAAAAGGTGGGTATGGAAAATTTATTATACATGTGGTGTCCCAAGCCAAGAATCTTTTCACTTCTAGGTGACCCTACCGCCGAGAAAACGTGACATGAGAGAAGCATGAAACAATAATTTCCATGACAAAATTTGATGAACTTCCTCCAACCTTTTCTCATTTACCCAATCCTTGACTTCTAAACCAAATAGAGACTCATCTTCCACAACCCATAACCAATTATCAAAAGAATAATTTAAGAGACGAACAAGACTTACACCATAATTTTCTTCCCCATACCCACACTATCACAAACCCTCATATCTAACTCTGCAAAGACGTCCATAGAGGCTAAGGGCATGAGAATTAGTAGGATAGAGAGAGAAAAACTAATGGTTCTAGGGCCAACAAACATGCAGGGAGACATATTTCAACCCATTGCTAGAAAATACAGTAAAACTAAACTGAGAGATAGAGTTATTGACAATCCATCCCCAAGCCCCAGGATTATCAAACCAAACCAGAAGAATAAGGTCCGAAGGGCCGATCATAGAGGCACAAATCACGTATAACTCCATCCGAGAAAGAAGAATTTCAAACCAAACATACACAAAGACCATGCAATCAATAGGACATACTGCATCAAGGATACAAGCATTGACAACTTCCCCAAACCCTGTTTTCTGAGGCAAGTCAACCTGATGTAGACCCAAATCCCATCAATAGGTCAAATACTAGTTTACCCTCACCCCGATTATATTAGCCCACCACCTCTCGTGGAGCCACGTCCTTCCTCTGCACTTAGCATCACCCTTCCACACTTATTTACCCTAAAGTAAAAACTTACCATCAACTCTCGCAGAGCATTTAACACAATTCCATACCTAAGACACAATGTAGTTGTCACCTCATGGAGGAGTACTGACCTCTTACATGCACGAATCCATTGCAACTATCACTTCGATCACATGGAAGGTGGTGGGTTTGTAACGCAAGGCCCTTTGTAATTAACTACCTCGTTGGGAGTTTTATCCAGCTCACACCTTGATTAGAAGTCTAGTGAGATGTTTGGAGACTTTGAGATTTGTATTGAAATATGGCAAAAATAATATTCTAATTTAATTTGTCATTGAATTAAATTGTGAATTAAAATCAAATTTAGTCTTAAGAGCTACTTGGAGATAATTAATTAATTCATTTTTAATTAATTAGTTGGAGAAATTTAAGTTAGAAGTCTTTGTGAAGTCATGCAAGAGTTATCCCTTAAAATAAGGAGATTATATTGAGTTATATTTGAGTTGTAATTAGTGAGCTCAGTTTACTGAGTTAAGTCCAGTTAAATTAGTTCCAAACTATTTTAGGAACTAATAAAGAGTTAATAGTCAGTTGATGCATGCATGCACTCAACTAGTGTACTTAGGTTAACTAAAGATTCCCTCATCAGAAATGCATGCATGTCTATTCCGATAAAGACCCACTTGATATTAAAGTCAAGGACAGTGTACTATCAATTTAATGTGTTTTCTTATAAAGAAAACTCATGCATACAGTCAAGGAATCATTCCTTGAAGATTCCACAGTTCTAACAGTGTGTGAGATCACAGTTTTCCACTTGGTTAAAGGTGAATCATCCTAGAGGAACAATGCAAGGAAATAGGAGCTTGGAGGGCAGAGAGGAAGGCTTGAGAGAAGCCAAGATTGCTTGTGAGCATCTATGAGGATTGTACTGAGAGGTGGCTAGCTATGAGAGCTAAGGCTTTGCATAATTCCTATGTATTTCCACCTTGCATGATAATAAAGATAGTGGGGTTTTTAGGTCAGGCTTTCCCCAAAGTATTTTCATGTGTATTGTGCGATTGATTCGTATTCTTCTGATTATATTGTTCATATCGATATTTAATCTTTTTCATATTGATAGTAGAAGTAGGTTATACTATTCTTCTTTGATTTATATTACATTATCGAGTTAAGCTACATCAGACTTTCCACGTGGTATCAGAGCTATGAATAGTATACTGAGAAGAGAATTCAATGTTTGAAATTAGGGGTTATAGGTGGAAATCGAATTCATATCATACTTCAAAATTGGCCAATCATGTTCTATGATTTGAGACTTGAGTATGCCTTGGAAGGTAGCTTGAATTACATAGCATGGAAAGATAGAATGGAGGCTATATTAGAAGACAATGACTTGAAGGAATTCATTGATCAAGAAATCCAAAAGCCTACTTCAACTAATGCACAAGGGTTGGTTGAGTGGAAGAAGTGTATGGTGAAGGTGAGCCTGATCATCCTTGAGGGAGTTCGAGACCATATTGTCTCGAGTCTCCATGGGAAGGATACTCCATTTTCAATGTGGAAGACATTGAAGGGCCTTTACGAGAACAGTAGCAACTAGAGGAAATTAGCGCTCAAGTAAAAGCTTTGAAGAATCAAGATGGAGAAGGGTGAACCTATTTCCACATATCTGAACAAGCTCACCACCTACAGAGATGAGCTTAGCAGTGTGGGAATAATTACTGCAGATGATGCTATGTTGAGCCTCACTCTCCTTGGCCTTCCAAAGAGTTGGAATAGCTAATAGGACTCTCTGAATGGAAGGGAGAAACTGCCAGATTGGGAATGACTATGATCAGATCTTATGCAGGAGGATATTAGGAGGAGCACACGAGATGGTTCTTCATCGAAGGATGATGATGAAGAAAATTTAGCCTTAGCAAGTAAGGCAAGGAAATGGAAGGGGAAGGCTTCCCATTCCAAATCGAATTCTTCTCATAGAGGGAAGAAGGGTGACATGTCCAAAGTAATATGCTTTAATTGTCATGAGATGGGACATTATGCGAGTAAATGCCCATTAAAGAAGTCCAAGAAGGGATCCTCGGAAGGATCAGAAGGTGAGGCATTAGCCTCTTAGTTCGAAATGGACTTTACCATCATTGCATGCATGTTGTCATCGATGATGGATTGTGTCTGGTATCTTGATAGCAGAGCCTCATTCCACATGACCGGTGATAAAATTTTATTCAATGCCTTGGAGGAGAAATACATTAAGATGCGCATAAAAATGGGTGACAATGGAAGCTATAGTGTTTCAGAAGTGGCAACGGTTGCTTTTCAAAGGGAGCATGGAGCTCCTATCACCTTCACACATGTGAAGTATGTGCCTGCACTGAAGAAGAACTTGGTATCAGTTGTGATGTTGGAGGACAAAGGCTACGATGTTGTCTTTAGTAAAGGAAAGTCATTCCTAAGATACATAGCTACGAGTCCCACCAAGAGGATAGGGATTCGGGTGAAGAATCTCTATAAACTAGAGGTAGATGGTTGTGTAGCATTCATTACAAAAGTAGAATTCATGAAAAGTGAAGACATTGGTGAGTTGTGGCACATGCAGTTGGGCCATTTGCATCATGGGGCTTTGAAGATAATGCAACAAATATCTATAGGACTTCCCAAAGGTAAACTTGAGGAAGTTGACACATGCAAAGGTTGTACCTTGGGAAAGTACACCAATTCTTCCTTTCATGAATGAGATAGTCAAGTAGAGGCTATCTTAGAGCGACTTCATATTGATGTGTGTGGACCATTTTCAACAACATCCATAGTGAAGCAAAGGTATTTTGTGATTTTTATTGATGACTATTCTCGTAAATTTTGGATTTAACTCATGTAGAAGAAGGACCAAACCTTCACAAAGTTTTGTGAGTTCAAAGCTTTGGTCGAGAAAGAGTCAGGGAACAAGATCAAGGCCTTGAGAAGTGACAATGGTGGAGAATATGTCTCTCAAGAGTTTAAGGACTTCTTTGCAGCAGAAGGAATTAAACGAGAGTTGATGGCACTTCATAACCCACAACAGAATGAGGTAGCCAAGAGGAAGAATAAAACTATTGTAGGGGTAGCACAGCCAATGCTTGCATGACCACGACCTACCACTTCGCTTGTGGGCTGAGGCATGCAACACAACGGTCTATTTGCAGCATAAAAGCCCACATCACAGACTTGGATGAAGACACTAGAGGAAGCTTTCTCCGGTAAGAGACCAGATGTGGGTGACTTCAAGATCTTTGGCTCATCGATATATTGCCATGTGACAAAGGATGCATAGAAGAAGCTTGAGATGGTAGCAGAGTTGGGGATACTTGTGGGGTACACCGATACACCTCACAACTATCAGGTGTACTTGCCTACCAGTTAGACGATAGTGGTTCACATAGATCTCAAGTTTGATGAGTAGAAGGCCATGCAAGTTTCCCTTGAGAGGGAGCTCCAATTACAGGCTGTTGAGGAACTGTTGGTTCCTAAGGAGGAGAAGCCTCAGATTGATGTGGAGTAGCTGCATGCATAGGTTCCAGGAGTGGAGACATCCACTTAAGTAGAGTGTTCCAGAGATGGATGGAAGCACACAAGAGAAGCTGACAGATTGTTGGAGGATGTGGGAGAGAATGTGGGAGAACCATCTTCTTAGCGCATATAGAGGAGGTCACCTAAGAGGTACATAGGATACATGGCCCTCCTTGGGGAATGTGTTGAGACTGAGCCATCTTCCTTTGAGGAAGTAGTGTAGCAGCTGATTTGGGTTGATGCTATGGTGGAGGAGTATGACTCCATAGTTCGTAACAGTGAGTGGGACATGGTTCTGAGACCGGAGAACAAGTCAGTTGTGAGTTCCCATTGGCTTTACAAGGTAAAGAATGTTGTTGATGATGAAAGGATCATGTTGTTGTAGTATATTTTGATAGAGGAGCAAGATGATGACATTTTGACAAAGGCATTGTCAAAGTGTAAATTTGAATTCCATAGACATAGGATCGAGGTGGCAGATAATCCCTTTCTTGTTGAGAGGGAGTGTTGAAATATGGAAATAGGAATATTCCAATTTAATTTTTCCTTGAATTAAATTGTGAGTTAAAATCAAATTTAGTCTTAACAGTTGAAATAATTAATTAATTCATTTTGAATTAATTAGTTGGAGAAATTCAAGTTAGAATTCTTTCTGAAGTCATGCAAGAGTTATCCCTTAAATTAAGGAGATAAGATTGAGTTATATTTGAGTTGTAATTAGTTAACTCATTTTACTGACTTAAGTCCAGTTAAATTAGTTCCAAACTGTTTGAGGAACTAATAGAGAGTTAATAGTTAGTTGATGCATGAATGCACTCAACTAGTGTACTCCAGTTAACTAAAGATTCCCTCATTAGAAACTCATGCATGTCTATTTTGAGAAAGACCCAGTTGAGATTAATGTCAAGGACAATGTACTATCAGTTACATGTCTTTTCTTATAAAGAAAACTCATGCATGTCGTCAAGGAATCATTCATTGAAGATTGTGCAGTTCTGACAATGTGTGAGATTAGAGTCTTCCACTTGGTTGAAGGTGAAACATCCTAGAGGAACAACTCAAGGAAATAGGAGCTTGGAGGGAAGAGAGGAAGGCTTGAGATGAGCCAAGATTGCCTTTGAGCATCTGTGAGACTATACTAAGAGCTTGCTAGCTATGAGAGTTAAGGATTTGTAAAATTGCTATGTATTTCCACCTTGTATGATAATACAGATAGTGGGTTTTTTAGCTGACGATTTCCCCAAAGTATTTTCATGTGTATTATGCGATTGATTCTTCTGATTCCAGTTATATTTTTCAACTCAATCTTTAATATTCCACAAATTGACACTAGAAGTAGGTTATAGTATTTTGATTTGCTTTATATTTCATTATCGGGTTAACCTAAATCAGATTTTCTACAATTTTTTCCTCTTAACCTATTCTAGGATCACTTGTAGGGAGTTGAACCTAGAATCCATGGATTGAGGTGGCCAATTCAACTCAAGTGGGTCATTTTGATGTGAATAGATCCAATTTTGTAGGAAATACGCTACTCTATTTCCATCTCATCTAATGTGTTTAGTAATAATATAATCCTAATTTTGAAGAAGATCACTTATATCTTGCACTAAGCTTGTGGTTCTCCATCTATGGCTAAGCTTGTCCCATTGAGCTTCTTGGCTCAATTTTTTAACTGTTTTGATTACAAGCCTAGAGTCTCCTTCCAGCACAATGTTTATGTACCACAATTTGATAGACTTGAGAAGACATTGTCAAACAACTGCATATTCTTCTTCAATGTTACTCACATAGCCACAATGGTCAGCATATATTAGACGAGCTTTCACCTCGAAATCTCGAAACAACCGTCGTAGTCCTGCTAGACCCAGGTTAGCTTTTGAGGCTCTGTCAAGACTCAACTTGATGAAACCCTTTGGGGGTGTAGTGAAGTGTTGTGGTGAATCCACTCCCCTTGTGATTAGTTTCCAAGAATTTGAGGCAATCATTGAAGGTGAGAGGTTCAGGTTGTGGAGGATTCTAGCCTCATGAGGGGAAACATGCCACTCATCTAGGTGCCATTCCTTCGCCAATATTTTTCCTAGATGTTATGGATGATCCCTTCCCAAACAACTTCCTGAGGTATATGGTTATTCTTAAAAAATTTGTGGTTCCTTTATTTCTAGATAGCCCAGAGAATTTCACCCAGGACAAGCCCCCAAGCTCTGTTGAGGTCTGGGCTGGATAAGAGACTTGTTCATCATAGAAGAATGGTTTATCTAATGCTCTGGTGGTCTCTATCCATTTTTCCATAAAAGTATTCCACCTAGCGCCCATTTTGATCTATAAAAGGATAAGAATTTAACAAATGTTTCAGATCCTCATTATGATGGTTATAGAGGATACAATACGAGGGTCCATAAGTACCCCATTTTTATAGTTGGTCACACATGAAAACTCTACCTATCCATACTAGCCAAATAAATTAGTCAACTTTCAGCCACCATCATCCTTTCTAGATCTTCTTCAAAATGGGATTGTGTTGCCCTTGGTCCCATCTTACCTTAAGGCCATAGGCCTCCTTAATGGTGAAAGTTACCCTTATATTATATCCCCATTGAAGGATGTTTGGTCCATTTAGGACGGAGAGCTTCTTGGATTCTAACTTTTTGTCCATTTGTTTCCATTGTTCCACTTCTGGGGGTTAAGAATAGTCCTAACATTCCTTCCATTTCCTCCATCCATAATTAGTCAAGTATTCTTTCCAATATTGATCCATTGTATGGAAGTTCCTTCTAGTTTTGTATAGAAATAGGTGACTTAGATCTTGTCTCCAAAAAATATTTCCTCTTGGTTTCCATGAGTCCTGCCACAACAAAGATGTTTTCCCATTTTTGATCTCCCAGAAGACATGTTGGTGGATGAGGTCTCTGTTTTCGACTGCCATGTTCCATATTTATGATCCTTTGGGAGGGTCTCAATATCTCAAGATATCTTCAATCTGAGTTGGCATGTCATATATATGGGTCCATATTTGTTTCCAAAGGTTGTGTCCTCCTCCTATCCAATGCCACCAAATTTTGGCTCCCATTATTTGATTTAGAGTATAGGGGTCATGGAGACGTAGTCCTCCTTCCATATTAGCCTTTTTTAAATTGGGCCACGAGACCAGTGCCCATTTGTTTACTTGCTGACCTCCTTGCCATAATTTTTTTTAAAGGTTTCCAACATCTTAGCACAATAATATTTTGGGGCTGCCATCCTCGAGAACTAGTAGATTGATATGGATTCGAGGACAATATTGAGAATGACAGTGCCAACTAGATTTAGGAATCCGAAGGATGAATTGTTGAGTTTCACATAAATTTTTTGGAGAAGAGATTTCGAGCAAGTTGTTTATAAGGAATTCAATGATAGAGGCATTCCTAGATACTTAGGAGGGAGAGAACTAATACCAAAGCCCAGAACCCAAGCTGGGAAGGTCTGAGTGTTCATCAGGGTGTTGAAAAAGAAAATGCAGGATTTCTCATTATTTATCATTGTCCCCGATGTATCCATAAAGGGTCTAAAGATATATTTTATGACCCAATATTATCATAATGAAACATGACAAAAGAGCATAATATCATCCATGAATTGTTGGTGAGTGATAGGGCAATCATTGCCCCACAATCTCAGGCCACTGATCTGCGAAGCCTTGGCTTCCAAATTTAGATATCAACCTTGAACTTTAGCCACCAGGATGAAAAGGAAGGGAGATATGGGATCTCCTTATCATGGGCCATGTGATGGGTTAAACGTTCTAGTGGGGGAAACATTAAGCAAAATGGAGTACACTAGGTAGGAAACCATAGCAAAGACCTATTTAATCCATCTATGATCGAACCCATAAGACGTAAAGATGCTAGTGAGATACTCCCAATTCAAGGGATAATATAATTTGGAGAGGTCCAATTTAATCATCATTCCGAGGAGTTTATGATGCTTCATGGAGTGTACTATCTCTTGGGAGGTGGCAAATCCATCAAGGATCTGGTGACGTTCCACAAAACTAGTTTCTTTAGGGGAGATGAGATTTAGGAGCAAGCGCTTAAGGTGCTTGATGGTGACAGTGGCTATGATCTTGTAGATGACATTAAAGAGCGCAATGGGCCTAAAACCTTGAGGCTCTTATGCTTTATAAGTTTTAGGAATTAAAGAAATGAAAGTACCATTTAAGCTCAGACATACGTTTTGGTTGCATAGAGATTATTCTATGACCTCTAGAATATCTTTCCCTATGAAGCTCCAGGATTCTTGGAAAAATTATGTCATAAATCCATTTGGACCAGGTGCTTTTCTTATTCTCATTCCTTTCATAGTCTCATTAATTTATTCCAACATTAAAGCCCTCATAAGGGCAAGGTTCTAGTCCCTTGACATAATATGAGGGATGTTCCAAGGAATATTTTGAATGACCTTTGACCAGTCTTAGGCTGGTTTGAAGAGGAGGCATTTGAAGTGGTTAATTACCAGGTCCTCCATTTCCTCATGCTCGACCAATCTATTTCTTGGTCAACATCAAAATATTTCTACATATCTACAAAAATTCTACTTGAACATTAAATACATGAAGGGAAACACCAATCATGTGGGATATTTCCTCAGTTAGTCCCCAATTGCAGCACATACTATTGTTATAAACTCTTGTGGAAATGAGACCCCTAGATGGTTACAATTATATAGAAATGATCGAGAGTTTGCCACCACATACCAAATGTGAGTGGATGGCAAGGAAGTTTGAGATTTCCACCTCTAGGATGAATTATTATGCTACCTAGGCCATCTACCTTTATGTTCCTTCAAGAAAAAAATAAAATATGATTTGGGAGGGAAACTACAATATGGTTGAGGGATAGTTTGTTGTGTAAAAAATTATGTTCCTACTACAAAAGTATTTTTATTGGCCAAAACTGTGACAGGACATTGGAAAATATATCAGATCTTGCACTTCTTGTGCCATCATCAATCCATCCATCAAGAATCAAGGCCTATACACTCCTCTCCCTACTCCTATCCAACCCCGGGAATCTGTCTCCACGGACTATTTGTCAAGCCTCCCTTCTACCAAGCATGGCAATGGTTGTGTATTTTTGGTCATGAAATTTTTTTCAAAGATAGCTATATTTGTGCCTTGCAAGAAGAGTATCACAATAAAGCACACTGTGAAACTCTTCTTTGAACAAGTGTGGATACATTTTTGGATCCCATAAACAGCAAGTTCCTGAGCACATTCTGGTAGATCCGCTAAACATTATTGGACACTAATCTCACCAAGTCGACTACATTCCATCCCCAGGTTGATGGCTAGAAAGAGGTCATCAATAGGATGAAAGTGCACATATTATACATGTACAAGTCAAAGAATCCATGAACCTAGAATGAGAATGTTCCTTATGTGCAACACAGTTATAATAGGGATCTCCATAAGTCAACTAGCTGTAGTCTCTTTCAAGTTGGTGTATGTTTTCAAACATTTTTTCTGATTGATGTTATCATGCCTCATGTGACTACACAGACAAAATACACACATGTATAGTGTAAGGTTGATAAAGCAACCCAGTTTATTGAACACATCCAACACATCCTCGAATAGGTGCATGACATCTTGAATAAGTCTAATTATGCCAAGTACAAGTAGCAATATGATCAACATTGGGTGTCACACATGTTTCGAGTGGGTAACAAAGTTTTGTTGCATTTGCAAAAAGAATGCCTTCACAGAGCTTATCGAAAGCTCATACCACTTGAATATGGGTCTTACACCATCACTAAGGCTATGAGAGATGATAATTTTGAGCTCAGAATTACACCATTGCTTGGCTTACACCTAGTGCTCAATGTCGATTGCCTTTGGCCACACTTTCCACCATTACTGGGCGCATGAAACATTGCATAATTATAGCTAACGCAAAATGACTTAAACCCATACTGCATGGAACATGCCAAAATTAGTCAAATCAAGAACATGTATGTCAAAAAAACTCACCAGCGAATGATCCAAATATATCGGGTTCTTAAGGCTAGCCAATTCCTGCATGAAGGAAAGTAGCTCACCTCATACCATATCCAAAAGTTGTTTCCCATCTCTTAGAGGCACTCAACGCAATGGAGACCATTGCTTCCTGAGGGGGAGGACTAATATAGGTGCATATTTATGGTCACCTGCATATTCCCCTTAGAACCCAACCATTGTTTCTTTCAATATTCTTAATTGTAGCACAATTTATTATTTTTGGTAGGATTTTAGGTCTTGAACTTCGAGAGCCATTTTGAGGTCCTAAATGATGTTTTTCTAAAAAATGGGAAAACCAAAGGTGTGTGGTAGGGGTTTGCGGTCAAAATTTGTACTCCTTGGATATATTGTTTAAATGATGTATTGTACATGTCAAACAAATATCATATTCCAAAGTTATAACCTTCAGAAGTTGATGTACCAATTTACCCCAATGAGGTCCAGAATTTGGTGCTTCATCTCCTAGAGTTTGGTTTTTTGATGTTTAAGGTTTTCCATTGTTTCTCAATAGTAAATAGGCCTTTGAAATTCATTGTAAAAAATTTCAAAAGGCATGTAACCACCTCATATCTTCTCAGAGGTAAGCTATCATCGCTTTAAGTCATTTATTTCCATTCTCTATGTAAACAATTTGCAGTACATTGTTATTAATGAATTCAAGTTATGTTTTCACTATATCTTTGTGTGTTTGTTTAAATTTGTATTTCATTTAATTCCTTCATAAAATTTGGATCAATAGTATCAAGTCAGTCTATTTTTTGTTTATTTTTCTATGCATGTCACGAACAAGGTTGGGGTATAAGGAGTTGGGACCTAAACTTGTTGAGCCTTTGCGAGACCATCCCTATCGACACTGACGACTTCCCATGGTGGAAGAAATGAAAGATGAGAGAGAAAGAGATCCTATCAAACTATTTCTTGAATAAGCCCTCAATCATGAAAGGAACGAGATGATGGATAACTTTTCCCATATCCTTCGGTGGATGCCCATAGCCAACACATCTTCACCCAATAATCGTTTTAGAGGCAACCACCACTTCAAGATACAAGTGAACTTCAATATCCCTATATTCAAAGGTAAAAAATATGGATATGTTGTAGATAAATGGTTGAATCTATTGGAAGGTTATTTTTCAGTACATGTTTTCTCTGACAAGGAGAAGATTACATTTTCACTACTTAAGGTTCCCCCCATGTCAAGGATTGGTAAGAAACTTACAATGAGAAAAGGGTCGAGGAGCCCTCTCTATTTACAACTGCCTCCTCTTAGAACTCTTTTTGATATTTTGTTAAGGAACAGTATTACCTCGTGGGGAGATATGAGGATAGGTACTTAAAGTGGATCCCACTATGAAAACAAAGGGATGAAGATGTGCATGAGTTCACAAATATTTTTCATACTGTCTGCATAAATTTGGGCATCAAAGACATTGAGTGACATCTAGTGCTCAAGTATTGAGCCTCTCTGCACAAATACATTCAGGAAGAAATGTATTTCCTTAACATCTCATTGCTTAGTGCAACATATCGATATGTCACGAAGAATGAACAAAAATTTAAACAAAATAAGCGTGACTTTGGATCTGTGAATCATAAGTAGGGCAAGATCACCCCCAAACCACTAAACAAAGGAAAAATCTAACGTGTACCAACCTAGGACGACCCATTGAAGCTGAAAGAAAATAATGGCACCACAAAAACAAAGGACACGAGAAAGTTTATGTGTTCCAAAAGAGCCCTAAGCACAACAAAAGTGAGTGTCATGCCAAGAAGTCATTAGTGGTCGCACTAAAAGCTTCGAAGTCTAATGCATGTTCTAATTCTAAGCTAGAACTTGACAAGGGGAACGAGAAAGGGAAGTATGTTATTGATGCAGAACCCTCTGTGAATATTTCCACCACTAAGGTCTAGATATTGATCTCAAAGATGTAGAGGAGGGGGAGCGTCTCTTCCACTCATAGATGTGGGTGACAGGTTCCCCACTGCAGTTCATTCTCATTAGTAGGAGCCAAAAGAACCTCATTTCAGTAGACGTCATGAAACGGTTGGTCCTACTAGTCACAGCATAGTTTCATACATGCAACATTTGGTGGCTTAGCTAAATATTAGATCTCCAGATTAGACAGTAGTGTGGCATTTCCTATAACATGAAACCCTTCACAAATGAGGTAATGTGTGATGTTGCTCCTATTTAATTTTGTGATGTGTGATTAGGCCTACAATACTTGTGGAAGCATCATGTTGTGTATGAGTCTAGGCCTCACACTGTTATTATTACTTTTGGAAATAATTTATATAGGATAATGAAGGTATCCCATCCTACCACCATCACATTGATATCTGCTAAGAAATCCAGTAAGATCATCTTCCAGACTAGGAAACTTTCTTTCCTTTTTATTCACTCTCAAAGGAAGGGGAACATAATGGCCACATCCATGGCCCCTGGGAATGGTTCCCCCACGCAAAAAAAGTAGGTGGATAAGGTTGTGGAAAAATACATGGACATGTTCTCCTCACCCACAAGGGCACCTTTGCACTGTAAGGTCGAGCATTTGATCAATCTAGCTCGCATAGTACCTCACCAAATGGTATGATATGCCACCACTCCATTATGGAAAATGAAGAAATCAAGTGGTAGATCTAGGAGTTGCTGCAAAAAGGGCACATCCGACCAAATTCCTCACCTTGTGTTTGATTGATTGTACTTGTATAGAATAAATATGGGACCTCGAGAATCTCCAATTATTATTAGGCACCAAACAAAATCATTGTTAGGAACAACTATCCAATCCCATGGATTCATTGCCTTCTTGATCATCTCAAGTGGTCCAAGTACTTCAATAAGATCATATTCAAGTCTAGATATCACCATGTGAAAATACAACCCATAGATGCATGGAATACTACTTGAAAATTCGAGGGGATTTTTGAGTGGTTGCTCACGCCTTTTGGTTTAACAAATTCCCCTACAACTTTTATGAGGATGATAGGTGGCATCTTGTATCCCTTTCCCAACTTTCTTGTGGTTGTATATGTGGATGACATCCTCATATTTAGAAACAATTGAGAATAGCGCCAAAAGCATGTTCTGCAGGTCCTTTAAACCCTATGAAAACACAAATTGTATTCCAACTTGGAGATATGCACTTTTGGCATGGGACAGGTCCAGTATTTGGGATAAATCATTGATGATAAAGGAATGAATGTGGATTCGGATAGGATCCAAGTAATTCATAATTAGCTAGCCTTGACCACTCTAACATAGCTTCAAAACTTTTTGGGCCTTACAAATTTTTATTGGATGTTTATGTTGGGATTCTCTCATATCACCCAGCCTCTGAGTCAAGTTACCAAGGGCAGAGCCAAAGTAAAGTTTTTATGGTCTACGTCCCCATAGAAGGCATTCATTGAGTTGAATCATTTCCTCTAGTTTGTGCCTATACTCACATTTCCATACTTCCAACAACTACTTAAAATTGAGACACACGTGTTTGACTATGCTATTGGTGCAGTTGTGACCCAACAGGAGCATCTGGTGGCCTATCATAGTGAGACACTTTCTGATGCAATTCTAATATACCCCACCTATGATAAAGATATGTGTTCCACTATGAAGGTGTGCTAATAATGGAAACATTACATTAAGGGAAATGAGACAATCATCTACATTGATCACTGACCTCTTCAATTTATCCAAACAGAAGGGAAGTTGCAGAATTATCAACATCAGAAGTTGTTTACATATCTGAAACAACTCCACTTGAACATTAAATACAAGAAGGAAAACACCAATCACGTTGCAAATTTCCTTTCCCCAGGTTGCAACACTAACTATTGTTCTAAAATATCATTATGATGAGACCTCTGGATGGTTCTAATCATACAAAAATCATCCAGAGTTCACTATCATATATCAAATGCTAGTGGATGGCAAGAAAGTTCCATATTTCCACCTCCAAGATGCACTATCATTCTACTTAGGCTGCCTTTTGATTCCTTCAACCAAACATGCCAACATGATTTTGGAGGCACACTATAGTCACACCACATGACACATTGGTATGAAGGAAATTGTGGCTATACTACAGAAGTATTTTTATTATCCAAAACTCCGAAAAGACATTGGAAAATTTATCATATCCTACACTTACTTTGCAATCACCAAGAAAACTATCAGGAAGCAAAGCCTGTACAATCCTCCGCCAACTCTAAGAAAGCCCCGAGAATCCATCCCCATGGACTATCTATTGTGCATCCCTTCTACCAATCATGGTAATGACTTTGTATTTATGGTTGTGGACAAATTTTGTAATATGGCTATATTGGTGGCTTGCAAGAAGCATATCACAATAGAGGGCACTTCCAAACTCTTATTTGAACAAGTGTCAGTACATTTTTGGATCTTGCAAACCATTATATCAGAACAAGAAAATAGGTTCCTAAGAATATTTTGGTCAAGTCTCTGGACATTATTGGATATTAATCTCACTAAGTCGATTGCATTTCATCGCCAGAATTATAGTCAAATAAGGTCATCGACAGGATGATAGTGCACATACTACACATGTACAACTCAAGAATATAGAAACTTGGGATGAGAGCTTTCCTTATGTAGAGCATAGTTATTAAAGAGATCTCCATAGATCGACTGGATGCATTCCTTTTCAAGTGGGTCTGCGTTTTCAACCATTATGTCTTATTGATGTTGCCATGCATCATGCGACTACATAGAAAAAATCCACACATGTACATTCTGAGGCTAATAAAGAAACCTGGTTTATTAAATACATCCAACACATCCACCATCAGGTGCATGACATCTTGGATAAGTCCAATTCCATCTACGAGCACTCACATGATCAACATCAGGTGCCAGATAAGTTTTAGGTGAGCAACAAAGTTTGGTTTCATTTGTAGAAAGAACGACATACTAGATCCCATCAAAATCTTAGACTATTACGATATGGAACTTACACCATCATTAAGGTTATGGGAGATAATTATTTTGGGTTCAACATTCCCCCATTCCTTGTCCTGCACCTAGTGTTCAATGTGAGCCTCCTTTGACCATACTTTACACAATTACTGGACACATTAAACATTATGTAATAGCTAACACCAATAAAGCTAAACCCACATTGCATGGAACATGCCACAACTAATTAGATCATGGAAATGCATATCTTGAACACTTGCCAGCAGAAGATCCAACTATATCTGTTTGTCAAAGCTGACTAACTCCCCATCTCATGGAGGCAATAAACACAATGGGGACCATTTCTTCCTAAGGGGGAGGACTCATCCAGGTCGATATTTTTGGTCACCCGACTATTGCACTTGGACCCCTACCACTATTTCTTTCAGTTTCCTTAATTGTCACACAATTTACTATTTTGCCATTTTTTGGATCCTGAACTTTCGGAGCCGTTTTCAGTCCCTTAATGACATTCTTTTGGAAATTGGGAAAATCAATGAACTACACTAGGGTTTTTCAATCAAAATTTATATTCCCAAAATATATATTTATACCGAGGTATTATACACACCAAATGCATATCATATGCCAAAGTTACAACCCCGGGAAGTTGATGTATTGATTTACCGCAACAGATCCTAGAGACTTTTGACGTTTCATCTCCTAGTGTTAGGTTTTTCAAGTTTTCAGGTTTTCCTTTATTTCTCAATAATAAGTAGGCCTTTGAGCCTCAGTTTAGCATATTTCAGAAGGCATGTAGCCACCACATCTCTTCTCAAAGATAAGCTAACATCGTTTGAGCTAGTTTATTTCCATTCTACATGTAAACATTTTTTAATACTTTATTATTAATGATTTGAAGTTTTCTCTTCACATCTATTATATATATATATATACACACACGCACAGATATCTATCTATCTATCTATATATATATAATAATATATATATATTATTTCATTCCTTCATAAAATTTGGATCAATGGTATCAGAATAGTCATATCTTGCTTTGGTTTTCTTGTGCATGTCCATTATGAGGTCGAGGTATGAGGAGTTGGGACATGAATTGGTTCAGCCTTTGAAAGACTATCACCAGCGACATTGATGACCTCTCATTGTGGAAGAAAATAAAGATGAGGGATAATAATTTCCTATCAAACTATTTCTTGAAGAAGGTGTCAAGTAGCAAAACAATTAGATGATGTAAAGTTTTTCCAAGATCCTTCGGTCGATGCCCACTGGCGATGCATCTTCATCCAACAGTCACTTCAGATGCACCAACCCCGTCAAGGTACAAGTGAACTTTGATATTCCTATCTTCGAAGGTCAAATAGATGCAGATGTTTGTAGACAAATTGTTGAATCTGTTGGAAGGTTATTTTTCTGTCCATAGTTTCTTTGATCGGAAGAAGATTACTTTTGCACTCCTTAAGGATGCCTCCCATGTCAAGGATTCATGTGAAACTTACTATGAGAAAATGGTTGAGGAACACTCTTTCTGAGATGCTGTTAGGGAACAATATTACCCCATCAGGAGATATGAGGACATGTACATACAATGGACCACACTACTATAGAAAAGGGACCAAGATATGCATGAGTTCACAAATACGTTTCATACTCTACGCACAAGTTGGGTATTAAAGACTACGACTGACATATGGTGCTTAAGTACCACAACTATATGTAGAAGTACATTCAAGATGAAATGGATTTCATGTACCTCTCCTCTCTTGGTGGAGCATACCAACTTTTTGCCAAGATTAAAAACAAAACTAAACAAAAGAAGTGTGGATTTGGATTTGTGAATCAGAAACACGGAAAGAGTACCTCCAAACCACATAACAAAGGACAACCAAAGAGACTAGTGACCTTAGAAAATCCATCAAAGCCTCCAGTAAAGAATGGCACCATGAAGATGGAGAAGCACATAGGAAAGCGATGTGAGTTTCATAAGAGCCCCATTCACAACAAAAATGAGTGTTGCGCCAAGCAGCCATTGGTGGCAAGGATGAAAGCTTCAAATTCCTATGGATTTTCTGATTCTAAGCTAGAGCCTAACAAGGGAAACAATAAGGACAAGCATATTATTGACGCAAAAACTAGTGCCACCATTTCCACCACCAAGGTCTATAATATTAAGCCAAAATATCTAGAGGAGGGGGAGCGTCTCTTCAACTCATAGATTTTGGTGAAGGATTCACTATTGTAGTTCATTGTTGTTAAAAAGAGTCAAAAGAACCTCATTTTAGCAAAGGTCATGAAGTATTTGGGCCTACCAGCCACACCACACCTGCAGTCGTATACAATCAAGTGGGTTCACCAAGGACAAGCTCTTTGCTTTAGCCAACAATGTCTCCTTCACTATAGCATCAAGCCCTTCACTAATGAGGTAATGTGTGATGTTTCTCCTCTTGAAGTTTGTGATGTGTTATTAGGTCAACCATACTTGCAGAACTGTCATTATGTGTATGAGGCTAGGCCTTGCACTATTATTATTAATTTGGTCAATAAGTTATATATGATACTAGAGGTATCCCTGCCTAACACCATTTATTTGATCTTTGCTAACTAATGTAGTAAGATCATCTCCCAGACAAGGAAATTTTCTTTCTTTCTTATTCACTCTCAAGGCAAGGGGATGATAGTGGGCACATCCATGGCCCCTAGAAATTGTTCCCCACACAATAGAAGTAGGTGGATAAGGTCATAGAGGAATATAGGGACATATTATCCTCAACCACAGGGGTACCTTTGCACTATTAGGTTAAGCATTCGATCGATCTAAATCCTAGAGAACCTCTACCCAATGGGTTGATATACTGCCTTCCATTTTGGAAAATAATAAAATCAAGTAGAAGATATATGGGTTGTTGCAAAAAGGGCATATGATATGTGTAATTGTCACACCAGAAAAGAACAAAAATAAACGAAACCAGAAAATAAGCTAGGAACTAAATTTTATTATATCAAAAAATGATGGGTGCAACTACATTATGTTGGGAAATATGCCCTCTTACAAAAGGAAAGTTGTTATTTATAGCCATTTTTTAGTTACATTACAATGGTTAAATACTATGGGTTGTAAAATACCATTGTTGGATAATACCATGTGTGAGCCATTTATAACATTTAGTTACACTACCATGTGAGTCCTTTGGAGAAGTCTTTGTTGAAGATGAGTTGTGGATGACTAAGTGTTGTTGAAGAAAAGGGTTTTTCATGGTTAACACATAACCGAGGATTTGTGGATGACATTTAACCATGATGCACAAAGATTTAAGGATAGAGATACCTTGTAATGCTTGTAAGGCAACTGTTATATTGATGATGTCCAAGAAAATGGATTTCTATGGCAAGGGTTTTGTGGGGATGACCCATAACCATGATGAACGAACATCCAAGGATAGAGATACCATATAAAACTTGTGACCAACTATGATGCAACATATAAAATGAAATTCGATGAACTGTGGCTCTGTGGATGACCTATAACCATGAGGAACTAATATCCAGGTATAGAGATATAGACTCTCTGTGGCCTAAAAAATGGACCTCAAAATAGTTCCCTTGCATGTATGCCGAGGTGATATCTGTAGAGCATGTTCCAACACCCATAGGTAGTCAAAATAGCCATTGGATTTGTTGATGGAATGTTTATTTAATTCATCTCTAGAGTGATTATGATGAGTAGTGAAGCGTTAAGTACATCTTGCAAGCTATGACACTATGTAGTGTGAAGTGACCATCCTCGATGAAAGCTCCTTCAAGGGAGCTAATTCTTCTCGAGAGGAAAGTGTCTGTTTATTTTGTAACAATGGAACACTTTCTTAAAAGGCATTAATATATATATATTATATATATATATATATATAAGCTTTCTCTTGCTCTTACATTTTACAGGACAATATATATTTTGAAACCAAAACAGTGCAAATATGGCAGTTGTTAACTTCTAATGGAAAATCTCTTTATGACTTCCATCTCAGCCAATACAATGCACCCAACCACTACAGTGAGGGTATTTTATCCAAGCAAACTGTTTATAAATATGTGGTCGGACTTGTAGTGTACAATCTTTAGGTTGAATATGGCATTAGTCCATAAAATGGTGTACCGAATAAAAGAAAAAAGTAGGCTTAATACAATAAAATGCCATGCACAAAAGCGACATGGAGTGTACTTTTTGAAGCTTCCTTCCTAGTTATCGTAAAGAACTGAATATTTAAAGTAGTTATCTCATAAATGAAAACAATGGAAAAGTGCATGTATATAATAACTGTAAAAAGGTGGAATCCAAGCAACAATCGCTCATCAAGGAGAGATCCACTTAAAAGTTTTGCAAAAGAGAATTTGCAATTGCAAAAGGAAGGAATAATAACGACACGCTCATTCCAGTTTTTAAGCCCTTTAGTTCATCACATAAATGTGCCAAAATAAATTGTCCCACTAAATATCCAAAGGCAAGGGAGTTGCCACCAAAAATAGATGAATTTGACTACCAAACACATTAGATGGAGAAAATAAGCCCCATATAAAAACTTCTCCTAAAATCACAAGGAAGGGAAAAAGCATGGCTAATGCAAGAAGTGTGCTTCCTTTTCTTACTTTAACTAATTTATAAAAGTTGTAGACATTGTATCCAATAGTAGGTAGCATGCTAAAAATTACCATGATATCAATAACAAGGGAACATCAGTAATAACTGGTAGCCGGCAGAGAAACTCAATAGCTTGCCTACAGTCCTGTGCCCACCATTCAACGCATACAATACCAGTGAAAAAATGAAGCACATAGATTAACTTTAGCCCTTGTGCTCGGCCATTGACCTTAGGAAGAATAAGTTTGTTTGTAAATAAGATCTCCCAGGTTTCAAAATAGAAAGGAACTACGAGAGCAACCCAGAACCAAAGAGTATGTATTCCACTCATAACATAATTTCCAAATGGTGTGATCTCAAACACACACATAAGTGCATCACAACCATGATAAAAAATCTCTACCAAAGGACTCGATGAATTTGTCCATCTTGCTTGCTTCAAAAGGGTTGTAGCACATATTTGGAAAGATAAGACCTACCCATGCCACTATACTTGCATCCATTGTCATAGTTTCTAATGACATTCAAGAAAAATAGCCTAGTGAGAACTTTAAATGAACCCAACCAAAAAGTAGCCCAGTGAGAACTTTAAATTAACCTAAGCATATATCTCTATGTTTTCAACAAAATTATAGTTGTGTGGACTTGGTGTTCCGAATCTGACTTGCTTCTTTACAGGGAAATTGGTTGAAAGGGATTTGACTTCGGAGTTTCTGACCTACAATGGAAGTGATTGTAGCATACAAGATGAGGTCGAATTTGGCATCCCTATTGGAAGAGAAAACTCTCCCCCTCTCACTGTGTGCCCTGACAGGCCTTCGGTGTAGTCCATGGAATGTTGTATGCTATGGTTAGTGCACAGAGAGGATGTTGTTGTGGAGCCACGAATAGACTTTGTATAAGTTGGATTGATGGAAAATCTGTGGAGGCAAATGTTTTGTTGTGCGTGGCTTCGGATTGTTGTAGTTGTTGTATTGAGAGTGGAAGGAGCGTTGTTCGTTTTCTCCACAGATTTATGGGATGAAAAAGAAATATTGGCCATGATTGGACCACAAGGGTTTCAAATGGATCGATGTCAGAAGGTTTTTGAGTGAAATCGATATAGTGAATCGGGCCATGGCTTTCTGCACAATGTAGACGCCGTCGAGTTGGGCTTGGTGTTAAGAGGATCAATTGGCCCACAAGTTGGTTGAGTGAGAGGCTAGGAATGCCAGCTACAATGTTCGTATTCACAAAGTGGTTGGTCTGATGGCTCATGGGCTATCATTGGTAGTGTTAAGGGGAACAATAAGGAAATTTTTTCTATGAGAGCGTAACATCTTTAGAATTAATGCCGACCACAAGATCCATGTGTATCCTCCCTCACATTCAAATAAGCAATGATATACTACCATAAATATTTAGAGAAAAAAATATATATTACCCATAAGAGGGCCTCCAGGCTTTATCAACTCTGTAATGTTTGGATCTATTATGGTTGCTCCATGCATCTCTCTATAATATTTAGGGAGAGATTCAAATCAGAGAGAGTAGCTGATAACATAGATTATTATGTAGTCATAACGTACCTCTAATACCATTGATCTCATCTAAATATTGGGAGGCCTAAGATCTAAGTAATTGTCGCACTAGAAAAGAAAAAAAAGTAAACCAAACCAAAAAATAAATTAGGAACTAACTTAGATCAGAGTGAAACTACATTGTGTTGGGCAATCTTCCCTCTTACAAAGGGAGGCTTGTTATTTATAGTCTTCTTTAAGTTCCATTACCATGGGTAAATAGCATGGGTGGATAATATCATCATTGAGCCATTTATAGCCTTCAATTACATTACCATGGTTAAACACCATGGGAGAATTTCTAGTTGGATGAGCATATCACGTTTAGAATTGTGTGTGATTTTTAGGAGGCTCTGTCCAACATAGCTAAGGTGTTGAACAAATGCATTGAAATGAACCTGTCCATTAGTCCCAAAAATGTGAATTATTGATGGCTGTAGGGATTGTTTTAGGTTATTCAATATTCTAGCAAGGAGCATAGGTGGACCCCAAAAACATAGCAATCATCCAAAGGCTCCCACCTCGGCAAAAATAGATAGATGTCAAAAGTTTTGTAGGTTTAGCTAGATATTATCAAAGGTTTATAAAAGACTTCAACAAGTTATCTTCTCCTTTATTTGGGTTTTTGCCCAAAGACTCTGAGTTTGTATGGTCAAAAAATTGTCAAGATGCCGTAGACACCCCGAAGGACAAGTTGACCACTGTACCTATTCTCTGAGGCCAAAATTTGGCCCTCTTTTCCATATACATGCTAATGCCTTACACAAATCCATATGAGCAGCTCTAAGCCAGATAGATGAAAAGTTTCCTTATGCCATTTACTTAAGAATTTGTCAAAGGTTGAACTGAACTACATAGTGACCAAAAAGGAGATCCTAGCTATTGTGCATTCATTCAACAAATTTAGGCACTACATTACAGGTTACCAAACCTTTGTACATACTGACCATGCTGCAATTAAATACTTGGTGGATAAACCTGATCTGAATGCTCATATTATGAGATGGTTACTTTTATTACATCATCTTGATCTAACTATTGTTGATAAGCCTGGCAAAGAGAATTTTGTTGTAGGTTTTTTTATCCAGGTTAACTTTTCTTGTAGGGGAGGAAGGAATGGTTGATGATCAGTTACTGGATGAACAATTATTTGCCATTTTAGTTCTCTCTCCGTGGTTTGCTGAAATAGAAAACTACTTGGTGTCTGCTCAGTTCCCACCAAATTTGTCCTCCAAAGAGAAAATAAAGATTGTGAGGAGGAGCACCCCATTCACTTGGATTGGGGGAAACCTTTTAGAAAGAGGCCTGGATCAAATTCTAAGATGATGCGTCAAGGAGGAGGAAGTCTTTGATATCTTTCTCACCTGTCATGATGGGCCTTGTGGAGATCACTTTGCAGCCAAGAGGACAACATTCAAGGCATTACAAGTTGGTTATTATTGGCCCACTCTTCATCAGGATGTGAGAAGGTATACTAGTAGGTGTGATCAGTGCCAAAGGATGGGAAATCCGACTCCAAGGGATGAAATGCCTCTGCAACCTCAAGTGACTTTCGAGGCATTTGACAAGTGGGGCATGGATTTCATTTGACCTATTGACCGTCCATCCAGGAAAAAGCAGTACATCATTGTTTCCACTGACTATTTGAGAAAGTGGGCTGAAACCAAGGTAATCAAGGTAGCAACAGAGGAGAAAGCGGATGAGTTCTTAAGGGAAAATGTATTTTATAAGTTTGGGTACTATAGAGAACAGGCCAGTGATCAAGGTAGCTAGTTTACATCTCACATGATTGAACACTTGTTAATCTATCACAAGATCAAGCATAGAACATACACTCCTTATCACCCACAAGCTAATGGGCAAGTGGAGGTGACCAGCAGAGTGTTGGAGGGCATCCTGACCAAAGTGGTTAGTAACAACAGAAAATATTGGGCAGATAGATTAGTAGAGGCCACTTGGGCCTCCAATACCACCTGGAAGACCGCCACTAGATTCACACCCTATGAGTTGATCTATGGGAAGAAGGCCCTATTGTCCATTGAATTTGATTACAATGCATTGACGACGGCAACCCAAGTATATCTAGATCTCACCAGTGCACAAAAAGAGAGATTGCTCCAGCTAAATGGGTTAGATGAGCTTAGAATGTAGGCCCTCCTACACATAAAGGTGTCTCAAATTCAAAGGAAGATCTGGCATGACAAGATCATCAAGGACAAATAATTTCGAGAAGGTGATTGGGCTTTATTGTATGATTCTAGATACAAAAATTTTAACGGCAAGTTAAGTACTAGATGGTTAGGGCCTTATATCATAATGAAATGCCATGATAATGGTTTAGTGAAGATTAGAACCATTGATGTAGAGGTTATTACTTTACCTATTAATGGGCACAGATTGAAGGTTTATAAGAATCCATTTTCAAAGTAATAATTCAGTAGGACAATGATGGTGGTGGATCAAGTCTCAGCTTCTTCCTCATCAAGTCACTAAAAAAGAAAAAAAGAAAAAAAAAAAAGAGAAAATATAAGGATACTAACGTGAAAACCTCCATGAGGGACTTGAGTCCCACTGTTGTGTTGAAAACCTCTTCAGGCGCACAGGGCAAGCAACTAGGATGAAAACCTCTTGGAGGCAGACTAGTTGCTTTCAAAAAGAAATATATATATATATATATAAGAAAAATGAGAGAAGAAAACTTTGAAATATTGTTTGCAGATCAACAGGAGGAGGATCAGAGCAACAAAAGATGCTCATGTGGGAATTATAGTGGCTTGGGAATCCCAAAGGAAGTAACCCTAGAGAAAGGGGATGACCTACTCATGTCAAAAAAAAAATATCTACTTCACCATCTCATCACCATGCTTCTCTCCACTATGATCACCCCTGCATTCATCCAATAAAGTCAATTTCAAAAAAAAATTATAGTTTTCAAAAAAAGGAAAAGATAAAAAATGCTCAAGACAAAAAACAAAGGGACAACACCTGAAGGCTATATCTCTCATTCAAAAATCTCTAGAACCCTTATCTACCCATGCCAACCATCCTCATGCTCTAGAAGTGAAGAAATGATTAAAAAACTTGAGGGAGTGGCAGCTACAGGAGATCCTGTAGGAAATACTGTAGCAGTTTGTCCCACAAAACAAAAAATCACAAGTTACAGTCAGCTTCAGTATGGAGATCCAAAGGTCAAAGAAGCTCCTCCAGAGCTTAGCAGTAGCATCAGGATCATCACCATCAACACCCAATACCTGCACATCAAGGAAAAACATTAGAGGATAATAAAAATAAAATAAAAGAGAAACACATGCAGTAAATACATGGGAAGGACTTCACTCTTCAAAAAACAGCATCAAGGCATCATTACCATAGGTATGTATCTCGATTCCACTCTCTCGTTAGCATAATATGATCAAACATGTAAATCTATGAAAGAGTTTATTTTATAACCAGAAGGTGGGCAATTAACGTGGACATCTTCACTTAGTCAACGAGGAGAAGACGGTTAGTCCTTACACACGTGGCAGCAGTCAAGTCAAGGAAAAGGAGAGATGAGGTTGAAAGTGGTTAAGCTATGAATGCTCAAATTGGGAGTTGATTACGAGGTAAGGAGAATGATGATGTGGTAGTGGGGCCAATGATCCAAAAATGGATACTTGTACTCTGACTACCAGCACAACAACCCACTCAAATCACCGATATGAGGAAATAAAACGTTGATTATCATGCATAGAAGCATTCACATTCTTGAGGCTACACACTAGCAAAGTTTCTCTTGGCCCTAAAGCGCTCTATGGGAAAGGTAGTGATCATTTTTTTCTAGTGCAAGACCACCTACAGGATCCTAAAGGATATAGAACAACACCTACAAGATTGGCAGTGAGTATTTTTAAAAGGGAAAAATAGAGATTGGCTTCATCAGACAGTGATAAGGAGGTAGGAGCTAAACTTTCTCACAATTTCCAAGTAAAAACACACATAGAAAAACCTTCTATTTTGTTGGAAAATATTATAGTATAGGGAAATTGTCCATAGAATTTGCATTTAAAACTCTTCATCGATTAGAATTTGGTATCAAAGATATACAACCCTCCATCCGACAGTGAAAAATGACAAGGGGATTTAGTAAGAGGGAACCCATAAACACAGTGATGATTCATTAGCACCCTCCTATATTAGATATATTCACAAGGCACAATTGGATGGGTTTCTTTGAGAAATTGAGGGGATAGGATGATCTAATGGCTAGAGACTTTGCTCCCTCCCTCATACCATTGACTAGGACCCATGCCACTATTGTAGTGAAAGGCCTCTCTATAGAACTAACCCCTAAAATCATAGGCAGAATCACCACAGTTCCTTTAGGAGTGCCTTAGAGAAAGGAGGATAAGAGTAATTTCCAAATTGCAAAGAAGAAATTCTTTTTACAAGGAAAGGAGGCAATGGAAGACGAAACTGGGTTAAGAAGAGCAAGCCTGCCATATCCTTGGAATGAAATTAGCTACCACCTTATAGAGCTTATATCATGTGAAGGTATGCACAGTGTGGTATATGGATACCATTTTAAGCTTCTCCAACGCTTGAGGTTTGGAGCAGACACACCTCCTCAAAACAAAATCAGCATACCCTACTTCCTTCTTTAATTAGTAATAGATATGAGAATTAAGGTGCAGGAAGAGAACCATCAACAACTAGCCCATCATGGCTTAATTAGACTTATCATAGAAGATGCCCTCAAAAACCTTAGACTCCCTATCACATGGGCAACTTTCGAAGACATATAGACAGAGGAAGACATAAAATCCCTTGAATATGACAAAAGACCCACTGCTAGTGAAAGGGATGAAGAAGAAACAGAGAAGGAAGAAGAAGAAACAAAGAGGGATGAAGATGAAATAGAGGAGGAAGAAGAGGAAGAAAATGAAAAGGAAAGTGGTGAAGAGATAGAAGAATATGCAAAGGAGGAAACTAATGAACAGAGTGAGGACCTAGAGGGAGAAGAAGAGGAGAAAGACAAGAGTGAAAAGGAAAATGGAAAAGGTGAGACAGAAGACAAGCAAGAATATAGGTTTGAAATGCAAGGTAAATAAGGCGAGGAATCACCCAAGGTATCACCAAAAACCCACTTATAAAGATGTAGCAGATTCCCTCACTACCCTTAGTACCCCTATCAACCAAAAATGGAATAGACAGAGACAAACCCCATTGCACTTTAGGACAATAAAAAGTACAAGAATAAGGCAAGGAAAACCTCATACTCCTACCAAGGTTCCTATTTTTGTTGAACACTCACCAAAATAGTGGGAAAGAATAGCTCCTCTTATGAAAAATCAAGGAGAAGGATCATCATGACAAGCCACTCTCCCAAGTCTCCTATCACTTACATTCGGAGTCCTGTCACTAGATCTACCTCCAAAGACAAAGGCCTCCTATAGGAGACAGAGAAGGACCTATAGGAAGTAGAGAGAATCCTATAGGAAACTCTGCTAAACCTAGAGGAAGCTAAAAAATTGGACAAAGAAGGGAGTATGCAGCAAGAAATAAGGAAGGAGGATCTAGAGATGAGGTAACATAGTCCTCAACATAACCTTGACTCCTACTACACGTTCATTGAAGGGGGTATACTCATTCCACAGAAATTTTCCATCTCCTTATTCTTTGAGCTTGAGAAAGAAATGGAAAGAACACATAGATGGATGAAAATTTCCAAATCTAATGGAGTTGAGGACATATGTCGCATGGAGGAAAAAGTTAAAGAGTTGGGCAGAGAACTGAGCAACTTGACGAAGAGAGAGGCAGTGATGAAAGCTCAGTTTGAGGTAGAAAATTCACGGTTAACGGGACAAATACAAGAGAGAGAGAATCTATTGGCATCCATGGTCAGTCTATCCTTAGAGGAAATCTAATGCAGGAGCAATAGTTACAGTTACAAATCAAGACTTTAGCACAGAGGCACTATGCCCTTCTAGGATTATAGGAAATTCATTGATCTCTGTGATCAAAGAACATTTGAGGACAGGGTTAAAATGTTTAAGTTCTACCGACATAACATAGCCTTGATAGGTTTAAATGTGTGGGACCCTAATTCAAAAGTAGGGGACTTACAGTTCATGGCTTTGGCATCATGGATGAATCATGAGGAATAAAGGGCTATAAAAATGAAGAAATTCATGGCAAGGGAAGAAACACAAATGCTCATGATAAGAGATGAGCAAATCAAATCCAATGGATGTCATCAGCACACATAACTTGATTGCAAATGACCCTCAACTTGCACCTAGGTACCTTACTTCCCAAGAGAAAGAAATCACACACTTTGAGGACATGTTCAGTCTATTAGTGGATGACAACATTCAAACTTACCAAAGGAGTTGGAATGCTTTTCCCTACAGCTTGAAAATCAGAGTACCATTCTCCTCAGAGAATGAGAGAAGCATTGAACAGGACACCCATGTACAAGCAAGCTCTCCAAAGACTCAAACTCAATTGAATTGGCTTGAGACTTAGTCCACCATTGTTATTAGGAATGTTGGAAGGGAGGAAGGAAGAGGAAGAAAGAAAGTAGTGGGAGGAGATAGAAAGGAAGGTAGGATTCTATACACAGGAAGAGGAAACTACAGCAGAAGCATGGGATGTTAGGGAAAGCACTAGAGCAATATTGAAAGACATGGATATAGATTGAGTTTCCCAGAGGATGAGCAACACTTTTAGTAAGGGGTGATGATGAGCCTCATCATTGGGTAACTATATGGACCTTAATATACCTCTTAGTTTATTCAAAATAAACTCTTCTCATAATTTGTTACAATTTTTTATTGTATTTTGCTAAATGAGATGAGTCAAAGTGAGATATTATGCCTAGTGGACTAATGTGCATTGACTACAAGTTTTTGAGAGAAAATCATGGAAATTTTGGCTAATTAAGGGTTGAAACTTGAATGAGACAAGAATTAGAGATTGTAGGAGGTAGATCCTCCTCATTTACTCCTCACTCTTTCGAATATTCCTCCATCAATGACACTAGCTCGGAGTTACATGCAACCAAGTCATGGAGATCAAAAGGCGACCGAGTAAGTGACAGTTAAAGAGCCATTTTATTTTGAGTTTAGGAGCTGAGCCTCCCTATATTTAAGGAAGTAATTGGAGACTTTAGTTGTATAAATAAGGAGGCCTATAGCCTCATTAGGATTCAAATTTTTGTAGTAAAAACACTTGTCATTTTCAAGTTCAAGACTTGTGGAAGACATTATGATGTAATTTTTTGCTTTGATAATGAGAATGGGCATTTACTTGATCCATCAGAGTTGACTCAAAGGGCTTAAGCTCTTTTCTTAGGGCCCAACCATAGCAATAGATGGTTCTCTTCTTGTATTGGTATGTTTAGATTGATTTTATAGATTAATGGTTAAAATTTCTCTAGTATTATTTGATTCCAAGTAGTTGTGGATTTGATTAGTTTGCTTCCCTTTGTGCCTTACTTCAGTAGTAACTTAGAAGAGATGAAGGAACATAAAAAAAATTTCAATAGGTTGATTTGGCCTCACTCCTTCCTCTAGGGAGCATGGTTTGAGGAAAGAACCCTTATGTAGCCCAAAAAAGATAGAATTCTAGTTTCTCATGTAATTAGGGTTTCATGTTACGTAGGCCAACATTTGATTAGCTTGCAAGAATAGGATTTAGTTATAATTTCTTATATCTTTAGTCTTACATTAGATCTCATCAACGTTTCATATTATTATGCAAATTCTTCCCATGCTTGAAATAGGAAACTAGCTCATGAAATTTTGTTTTCCTTAGTTGAAAATCTTCTTCTTTACATGATTTATGGATAAATGTCAATGGTTGATCCAGTGCAAGAGTTTGAAAAGTATATAGATATTTCATGATCAACAACCTCATCCCAACTTCATCCATCCATGGTTATCACATTCTCTCACTAAATCCCTCATCAATTTCATCATTTCACAAGAATACTTCACCAAGCTTGTTGAGCAAATCCAACCATCTCCCAACTCTGATTTTGAGCTCTGGAGGAGTCATAGGCAATCACTTGCCTCATTTCATCGACCATCCACCTTCCCTAAGCTTTCCATCACCTTCAACACCCCTCCTTTTTCTCTCGGCTGTATCCTATAGGAATATAGGGGATCCTGCAAGAATTCAAGACATCCTATAGAATGCATTAGGACATCCTGTAGGTTGACTTGTAGTGGCGTATTTTGAGGCTGAATTGAGGAAAAAGTCCCTAGGAAGCTAGAAAAGGACCCCTAATTGCCTCCCAAGCCTTCTAACCATTCACCATCATCCCTAAGCCACATGCCACATCACCAAAAGAATTTACCTTTCACACTTTCACACAAAAAAAGGGCAAAAGGAGAAGTAGATTTATTTTGTTCATTTACATCCACAATAGTAGAATGTTTGATGTTTTAACTTTCATGCCGAGGATAGTAGGATTACATACATGTTAACTTAGCATTCTTTTGGAGCAAAGCCTCTTAGCAGTTAGTTATAAAAATGTTGTGTTTAAGCATTTGATCTCAGTCTTTTTCCTTAGTAACTACAGTAGTAGGGTAGATTTCTCTTTTCCTTATTGGTAATCAAGCTTCTTGTGAATCAATAGAAGTCTAGCTTGAAAAACCTTAGTGGTCTATCTCCAGCTCAGTAGCGACAAAGAATAGATCCATCACATTTACTTGTGTATACAACACTGTCACCTTCGAGTTTGTACGAACCCCGGGTTGATAAAGCAAAGTTTGTAGCCCCAGGAGTTCCAACATTCTTGTTGTAATAATGGTGCTCATAAATGGAAAGAAAGTTCCATATTTCCACATCCAATATGCAGTATGATGCTACCTGGGCCACCTTTATGTTCCTTCAAGAGAGAGTGTTGAGGTTTTTTTTAGGCACACTACAATCATGTTGTACAACACTTTGGTATGGGGAAAATTGTGGCTATAGTAGATAAATATTTTTATTGGCCTAAATTCTGACAGGACATTGGAAAAAATATTAGATTCTGCACTACCTATGCCATCACCAAGCCATCCATCTAGAAGCAAGGCCTGTAGAATCCTCTGCCTACTCCCATCGAGCACTCAAAGTCCATCTCTGTGGATTATCTATTGATCATCCCTTCTAACAAGCATGGTAATGCTATCGGGATTAATGCATAGGTGTTTGGTGATGTAGAAACCCTCAAGGATCTTCCCAGGATCCTTGGCAGACAGTCAGATTAGCTACATATATCACAAAGATACATCCATATCTATGTTTAACAAATGAATATCAAAGCGAGAATGAGTTACTACCTTAAGTCTTAGTGTGGTGATGCTAGAGAGCGCAATGCAACTAGGTGGAAGATCCCTACACCGATGCCATATCAAAACCTATACATAGCAAAGACAAGCGTAATATCACAACATAAAACCTTGATAAACAATGCATGAACATATAAAGATATATAGTTCCATATATCTAAACCACTCATGCTAATGATATTGAATATTCATACAAACAAATCATACTATCAACATCTCGTAGTGGACAACACAATTGCAGTTCTATATTGATGTAGAAAGAGTGATTATAGCCATCAGTTGCATCATCCTGCCCTTACCCCTCTAGCTCTTCTGCCTCTCCCTTATTAACCTCTTCTGACGCCTTAGTTTGAGACATTGTTCAACAGTCAAATAGACAATCCTTTCAAATGGTTCGACCCCTTTCACAATGGCCCTAGCCTTGCATATATAGCATGTGAGGTTAGGGTTGCCAAGTCCTTCATGAGTTCCATTAGGAAAAAGAAATGATGTTTCCATGCCTTTGTGCTCTTTCCCATTTGTATACTCCATTAGGAATTAGTAATTCCCCCAAATAGGTCGAGTTCTGATGTTTCCCTACTTTTGTGAGTTAACATACGAGAGAATCTTAGGATATTTCTCAGTCAACTCATTCCCTTGACCCATAGAAACTCATTAGGCTTCACTAACACTCTTCTCGAGGTAACTGATAGAGTTACTTTGGGCACTAACGCACCCTTAGCCTTGCTAGGAAGCTTTATAAAGAAGGTTTCTAGTGTTTAGACAATGTTAGCTTGACAACTGGGCTTGTGAACTTGGTCAGTCCTTCAGTCATCATGTATTTCTCCTCTGAGCTGATAAGGAAGTCATTTTCTTATATAACAGGTAATGACAAGTATTTTTGGTCACGGACAAATTTTCTAAGATGGTTATATTGGCAACTTGTAAGGACAATATCATAGGAGAGGATATTGCCAAACTTTCCTTTGAATGAGTTTGGGTATATTTTGGGATTTCGCAAAACATTATATTAGATAGAGATATCAGGTTCTTGAGCACATTTTGGTCAATCGTTTGGACTTTATTGGACAATAAGCTCACCAAGTCAACTGCATTCAATCCCCAAAATAATGGCCAGATAGAAGTCTTCAACAAGATGATAGTGCATATACTACACATGTAAACTTGCAAGCATCGATGAATCTTGGATGAGAGCCTTCCTCAAGTGCAACATAGCTATAACAGAGTTGTCCATAGCTCGACTAACCACAGTACTTTTCATGTGGGTCTGGGTTTTCAATGATTTTGTCTAATTGATGTTGTCATGCCTCTTGCGACTACATAAACAAACCCAACACATCTACCAGTAGGTGCATCACATCATGGATATGTCCAATGCCAAGTACAAGTGGTGACATGATCAATATAAGGTGGCAAAAATGCTTCAGGTGGGAGAGAAAGTTTGGTTGCATTTGTGGAAAGAACCCTTACTGGAGCCTATCAAAAACTCAGACCACTCTGATATGGGCCTTACACCATCACCGAAGTTGTGGGAGACTATTATTTTGAGCTCAATATTTCTCGATTCCTTGGTGTACACTAAGAGTTCAATGTGGATCACCTTCGATCATAAATTCCACCACTACTAGAAACATCAAACATTACAGAATAACTAACACCAACAATGTTAATCTATACTACATGAAATATACCACAATTTATCAAATCATGGACATGTAGATCAAGAACAATCACCAACAGAAGATCCAACTATATAAGGTTGTCAAATATGGCCAACTCCTCCACCAAGAAAAGTGGTTTAGTGGGGAACAAGTTCAGCAAAATTTTCCCCATCTCATGGAGGCACTCAAAGCAATGGGGACTATTGCTTCCTAAGGGAGGATGACTGACCTAGAGGTATATTGGTGTCCGCAAACCTATTCCACTTGGAACCTTGGCATTGTTTCTTTCAATTTACTTAATCATAGCAAATGTTACTATTTTTGGTATTTTTTCAAGTGTTGAACTTCGAGAGTTGTTTTGAGGCCCTAAATGAAACCTTTTTGGAATACATGGAAACTCGTAGCCTACACTAGGGATTTTAGTTGAAATTTGTAGTCCTTGGAGGGATATTGCTAACTAGGTATCGTACACGACAAAGAGAGATTGTATGCTAGAGTTACAACCCTAGGAAGTTGATATAACAATTTACCCCAACGAGGCCCATAAACTTTTGTCGTTTCATCTCCAGGGTTATATTTTAAGATGCTTAGGATTTAACATTACTTCTAAATAATAAATTGGCCTTTGAGCATCATTGTAACCTAGTTCAAAAGTCATGTAGCTGCCACATCTATAATCAAAGATAAGCTAACATCGCCTGAGCTAGTTTTTTCCATTCTTCATGTAAACAATTTTTCAGTACTTTTTTATTAATGAATTGAAGTTATGTTTTTCGTTATATCTAGTGTCCCTATACAGAATTGTATTTCATTTCATTCCTCATAAATTTTGGATCAATGGTATCATAGTTGTCTTCTCTTTCTTATTTTTTGTGTGCATGTCCCCAGCGAGGTTGGGGTATAAGGAATTGGGAATTCAACTGATTGAACCTTTATAAGATCGTCCCTCCCAACATGGACGACCTCCCATGATCGAAGAAAAGAAATATGAGGGAGAAGGATATCCTATCAAACTCTTACTTGAAGAAGCCATCAAATGGCTAAGGAACAAGATGATTGACAACTTTGCCGAGATCCTTCAGCAGATGCCCGTCAATGACGCATCTTCGTCCAATAGTCACTTCAGAGGTGCCACCACCTTTAATGTACAAGTGAAATTTGACATATTTATATTCAAAGGTCAAATAGATACAGACATTGTTTATAAATGGTTGAATCTATTTGAAGTTTTTTTTTTCAGTCCATAGTTTCTCCGATAGGGAGCAAATAACTTTTGCAGTACTTAAGGCTTCCCCCCATGTCAAGGACTAGTGGGAAACTTACTGTGAGAAAAGGGTAGACAAACCATCTCAACTTACAATTACCCCTATTAGACCTCTTTATGAGACACCATCAAGGAATAATATTACCCCATGGGGATCTATGAAGGTAGGTACATATTGTGGACCGTACTATGACAACAAAGGGACCAAGATGTGCATGAGTTCACAAATATTTTTCATACTCTACGCACAAAGTTGGGTAGAAAATACTCTGAGCGACACTTGGGCTCAAGTATCGAAACTATCTAGACAAATACATCCAGGAAGAAATGGAGTTCTTGGAAATTTCCTTGCTTGGCATATCACATCGATATGCTACCAAGATTGAACAAAAAATCAAGCAAAGGAAGCGCAACTTTGGATCTATGAATCAGAAGTAGAGTAAGAGCACCCAAAACCGTAGAACAGAGGAAAAACGTAAGGTGGAGCTACCTAGGACAACCCATTGAAATAGTAAGAAAATAATAGCACCATGAAGATGAAGAAGGACACGAGAAAGTGGCATGAGTTCCACAAGAGCCCCAATCACAACATGAATGAGTTTCACCCCAAGTGGTCATTGGTGGCTTTAATGAAAGCTGCAAAGTCCGATGCATGTTTTGATTTTGTGCTAGAACCTGACAAGGGGAATTAAAAGGGGAAGTGGATTATGTATGCATGACCAAGTGCCACCATTTCCACCACCAAGGCCTAGAATATTGAGCTCGAAGGTCTAGAGGAGGGGGACCATCTCTTCCACATAGATGTGGTTAAAGGGTTCCCCTATGTAGTTCATTGTTGAAGAGGGGAGCCAAAATAACCTCATTTCAGTAGAGGTCAAGAAGTGTTTGGGCCTACTCACCACACCACGCCCACATATGTACACCATCATGTGGTTTGAAAAAGGATGAGATCACCCCGTCATCCAGCAGTGATGCCTTCACTATAGCATGAAGCTCTTCACAGATGAGGTACTATATGATGTTGCTCCTCTTGAAGTTTGTGATGTGTTATTAGGCCAATGACAATTGAGGAAGAATGATGTTGTGTATGAGTCGAGGCCTCACATTGTTATTATTACTTTGGGTAATAAGTTATACATGATATAGGAGGTAGCCGCACATACCACCTTCTCTTTGATCTCTACTAGGTAATGTACTAAGATCATCTCCTAGACCGAAACAATTATTTTCTTTCTAATTCACTCTCAAAGTAAGGGGTAGAGAGTGGCCACATCCATGGCCCTAAGGAAGGCTTTTCCCATGCAGCAGAAGTAGGTGAATAAGGTCGTCAAAGAATATAGGGTTTGTCTCAATTTCAATACATCTATTTATTATAGGTGGGGTATTTATGAATTGCATCAGTAAGTGTATCATTGTGATAGGACACCAAATACTCTGGTTTGGTGGGAATTGCACCAATAACATAATCGCAGGCGTTTGTCTCAATTTTAAATGGTTTGTCTTTGTTTTGTTTAATCTACAAGTCTTTGAATGATTTGTTAGTTTTTCTTCCATTAGTTGGTGAAGTAGATCAGTGTTACATTGGTGAAAGAAAAGACATCAGAAAATCTTGTGAAAGTAGCCTCATCCTCATCTCCCTCATGGGATCATGGTTTGAAGGCCCCACTCTCACAATGCCAAAAAACATATTTATGTTTTGGTTATTACATAAATTATGATTTCTTGTTGATTAGATCTTTGTTAGTGATTTATTAGAAGCACCTGAAATTGTTATTTTGGTTTCTTGAGTTTGTTGTAGATTATAAAGCATTCCATTGCATAGATTTAAGTCATTAGCCATCAATAAATCAACGTCTCAAATTCAACTCATATTTTTGACATTTACATAATGTTTTTCAGAAATGAAGAAATGAATATGTGTTGTTGATCTGTAGGGAGGAACTCATTTCACCAGCCTCATCTAAGACTTCTCCACCTCTTGCCAAATCCTACCAATCACTAATTCATATTTCTATTTTGTATCCGTCATGGATAGCCACCTTCAAAAAATCCAACATTCCTAAAGAGTTGGTTTGTTCCATGGGTAGTTTACACATTCCCCATACATTCCCCATACCTTATTCCACCATGATACACCTTTCCAATACTTCCTTTCACCATCCCTACCTTCTTACAACTTTCAGCTAAGTTTCCTGTAGTAAACCAGGACATCCTATAGTAACTACAACAAATCTTGTAGAAAATACAGGAAACCCTGTAGCAACATGTTTTAGGTTGTTTTGGGTAGAAATGATGATCATAGCCTAGGGTAGGCATTCAACTTAATCTCCATACCCCTCAATGCCATTTTTTACTAGTTTTCCCATACCATCCTCCCCTACAAAAGATCATCTTTCTTAGCTTAGCATTTACATTCATAAATTGAAAACCAAAAGACTCTTTTCTCCAATATTTAGTTATTGCTAATTTAGGTGGATCTTTAAAAGGTGCCAATGGCATGGTAAAAAGGCTCTAAACATAAAGTGGCATAATCAAGATCAACTTAGTGTTAGATCGAAGTGCTCGTCATCCTTATTCTAATGATGTGAACAACACTTGAATCCAAGCTCATATGAATAAGTTAGAAAAAGTCAAATTTTAGGTTTGACTTGGATAAGTTGTAGGAGAAGATGACGTGGCAAAAATCACAGTGAATGGGGAAGTGCCAAATCGCAGGCCATCATTGGACCCTTTTTCGCAAATCGTAAAAGGAAGAGGTCTATGGTTAAGGAAATCGGCCCCAACACTACTGGGTTGCAATTTGTTATATCACAATCATAGATCAAAGGCAGGTCGATGGTAAATAATCGGCCCCAGGGAAAAGTTAGAGTGCGACGTGATGATTGCAATTGCACATTGCAAAGGGAAGGCATTATAGAATAGGCCCCAAGTAGTGAGGGTTGTGATTGTGATATCGCAATCACATATTGCACACACCACGTTCATAAACCATAAGACACCCATGGCTATGCTAATTCTAATTTGGGATGATTCTATCAGATCCAATAAATATTATGTATTGCAGTTGATAATTTCTATCAGGTCCGCTTGTTATAAAAGATCGCTCATCGCTTAATGTAAAGGCATGGGTCTGTCTAACAAGTTAAATGTTGATTCTCTCTCTTAAATCTGATGGGTTAAGGTAATGTGTGGTTAAGAGGTTTTGAAGGTTTTTCTATGTTTAAATAGGTTTTCACCTGCATACTATTCCAGGTTTGAGATTCTTGGTATGGAAACCACCTGCCTGCCGTACTTGTCATTTGTTGAAGCTGTCGAGATTAATGAGATATCCACCAACATATATAATGCATTGTCCACACAAGAAAAATGGGGAGGCTGGCATAGAATTTTAGAAACTATTGTGTACAATAGTAACCTAACCTTGTAGCACACCAGAACCTCACATTGAGTAGTAGGGAGATTCTGAGAGGGTGCAAAAGCTTCATTTCTCTAAACTGGGTGTTCAGATAGCCGATTTTGCACTATATTTTCATGAGGATTTCAGTGGTACTACCTATTTCTAAGGATGGGCTCTCCACTCTTCATCCATCTTCTATCTTGGAGGTATAAGGATTGTAATTGAGTTTTTCTTGTACTTTCATCACTTTTTATGCCACTTAATGAATGAAGGCCTCCCCACTAATGAGTAGGGCCCGAAGACATAATCCAAATTGGAAGAACTCCACAATAAAATATATGTCATGGTTTCATGCTTATCTTTTTATTTCCACATTATTTTATGTTCTTTTAAGTTCCATGGGTAATAATCTTTGTTACATGTAAATATGATGCATCTATAAGTAAAATATATTAGATCAAGTTTGGTATCAGAGCAGGTCTTTGTCGATACGAATTGCATGAGTCTATGCTAACCCAAAACAAGCTACGAAAAGGTGAAGAAAATATTAAATCCTTTGATTCTGATGTAGGATGTGCACAACGGAGAAGAAACATGGCTGATGAAGAAGCTCATTGCAAAGAGGAACAAAATTACCACAAGGTATTCTACAATATGGAGGATAAAATGAACAAGTTGTTTTCAGAGTATGAGAAGGCAATTAGGCAAGAGAAGAAAGATGTCAATGACAATAGGTTGGTAAATCATGAAGGTGGTGGAGAAGATCCTCCTCCCTCTCTGTATTCAAGTGATAGTTCTCATCACTCTAATCAAAATTCCAAGCATACATCTAAGAAACTATTTTTCAAGCTAGATGCAAAATTTGACTTTCCCATGTTTAATGGAGAGTGGAGTGCATAGAAACTTAACAATTGGATAAGACAGATAGAGGTTTACTGTCATATTTAGCAGATCAAGGAAGATGAGGCAATGGTCGAGTTAGCATCTCTTTGGCTATGTAACACTTCTCTCGTTTGGTGGGAGAGAAAGTTGTAGAAGGGCAGTAAAAAGTCGAGTAACCTTATTTCCTCTCCATCCAATTTTATTTCTCCATTGAAAGACCAATTTTACCCTTTGGGTTATAAACAAAAGGCACTAATGGAATGGAAATATCTAAGGCAATGTAAAGGCCAAAATGTGCAAGGCTTCACTGAATAATTTCATAAACAAGTATTGCATTTGGGCATCTCATTAGATTTTCCTGAGACTATAACTAAATATGTTGGTGCATTAAATAGTTATATAAGACACGCATTATTATTTTTTGAGCCTGTTATGATTGACGTATCTAGCATAAAGACCATTCATCACGAAAGCTGAGGCAAGAATGACAGAGATGATCAAGCAAAGAAAACATCGTTCAAACCTCAACATGGAAAATTCTAGAAGAATGGCAAGGGGAAGGATAAGAAGACTGCCACATTCAAGAAAGAGGACAGAGAAACGCCATATTTCATGCATTGCAAGAGAGAAGGTCATGACAAGGACCACTATTGGAAGCTACATCCGAAGCTGAGACCAAAGAGATTGAACAGAAAGGGTAAGAAGAAGATAGTGGCAACATCACAACAGGATCTTGGATCAGACTCCAGTGATGAGACATTGATCATAGCCATGGGTGCAAGAGCTACTCTTTCTATTAATAATAATTTTGATTCGATTGCAAGTACTAGCTCTTTGAATGAGGCTGTAAATAATGAATGAAAGAGAATTGAATTATTCCACATTAGGGTTATTAAAAACACACAAAGGTGGAAACTCTGTTTGATTCAGGTTCCCAAGCAAACCTAATATCAAATTTCTTTGTTAAAAATTTAGGCCTCGAAACTGAGCCTCATCCAAGTTCATACCCACTTGGTTGGGTAAGTGATAAAGAAAAATTACAATTAACCAAGTAGTGTAGGGCCAGATTTGTTATTGAGTCCAAATTAGTCGATGAGGTAGAGTTAGATGTTCTACCTTTGGGTATCTGTGGAATCATCTTGGGAAGTCCATATCTATATCACAAAAAATGATTCTTCTTTTGGTAAAATACAACCTCATGAAGGATGGGGTACAATATATAGTCAGAGCTCATCATATGAAAGTCAGTGCTAGCCTTGTAAGTGTAGGATAGATTAAACGATTGGTTAATTCCAGCAAAGGTTGCATACTCATGGTGGTGAGAGAGAAAGAGGGCGGGACGGCTGACGCTTTCAAAGGTTGTGATCCTAAGAAATAATTGTTAGAAATTATTTCTAACTATAATAAATTGTTTCAAGAACCGAGAGGCTTTCCCTCAAAATGGGAAATCCAACATGAGATCCATTTACAACAGGATGCTCCTTTACAGAATATTGGCGTGTACAAAATGGCTTCTATGGAGATGGAGGAGATCAAGAAATAGGTGAGGAATTGCTAAATCAAGAGGTCATCAAACTGATTTCTTCTTTGTGCATCTCACCAATCATGTTGGTGCCAAAGAAAGCTGACACATGGAGAATATGCATAGACTATAGGGCGCTAAACAAAATTGTAGTGAAGAATTGATACCCTCTCCCCCACTTTGATGAATTGTTATATCAGTTCATTTTTTTTTCTATTTTACAAAACTACATTTGTGTAGTGGATATCACTAGGTTAGAGTTGTAGAACTAGATATTTGGAAGACTGCATTCAAAACCAAGTAGGGGTTGTTCAAATGGGTGGTGATTCCATTCAGACTGTGCAATTCTCCAACCACATTTATGAGGGTAATGAATGATTTGTTTAGGCCTTCCCTTAATAATTTTGTTCTTGTATATCTGGATGATATTCATGTTTATACTAGGACATGGGATGAACATGTATGTCATGTGAATAAAGTGCTTGATGTTCTAAGAAATGAAAAATTGTATGTAAAATTTTCAAAGTGTGAGTTTGGGAAGACCTCTCTGGTCTATTTAGGTCACATAGTTAGTAATGGGAAATTGAAAATAGATCCCTCTAAAGTAGATGCAATTATGAAGTGGCCCAAGCCCATAAATGTTACAAAGGTCTGAAGCTTTTTCGGTGCGGTATAGTATTGGACAAGGTTCATTGCAAACTTATTTCTTATCATATCCTCCTTACATGCATTGACAAGTGTGAAGCGGGGCCTTCAGTGGGGATGAAAGTAGAAAAAATCCTTCGACATGTTGAAAGAGAAGATCAGCACAACAACAATGCTAGGCATACCAGACCTTCAACAACCTTTTGAGATTGAGACATATGCCAATGGATATGCCATGGGTAGTGTGTTGATGTAGCAAAGGAAGCTTGTATGTTACCATTTAGAGACTTTCTCCTAGGCTATTATGAATTATCCCACGTAGGATAGGGAGTTGTACACCTTGGTTTAGAGTGTAAAGAAGTGGAAAGACTACCTGATTGGTGAGGAGACCATCATCCATAAGGATCATCATTCCTTGCGTCACATTTAGGCATAAACCGAGCTTCAACAAGCTCGTCATTTCAGATGGATGGGATTCTTCTAGTAGTTTCATCTAGTAATAAAATATAAGAAGGGCACTAGCAACAAAGTAGTAGATATGCTTTCTCGCCCTCTTATTTCTTCATCTGTAGTTTTTCAAAACGCTTCTTTATCATTAGAAAGTTATGTTGAGAAATATGTTAACGATGAAGAGTTTAAAGAGATTTATGCAAAACTACCTCGTGGATCACATGTGGGCAATTATTATTTGCAGGGAAATCTATTGTATTACCTTGGCAAGATGTGTATACCCATTGATGAAAGAGTACATGTAATCTGAGTGGCTCACACCTCTCTTGTGTTTGGTCATTTTGGGGTTGAAAAACCTTTATGTCATTTACAATGGCTTTTTTTTTGGCCTCATATAGAAAACATTGTGACTTGTTTTGTAAATTGTTGCGTGTTGTGCTCTATTTCAAAGCCCTCTAATAGAAAACTTGGGTTCTACACACCACTCCCTATTCTGAGTCGACCATGGCAAAGTGTGTCCATGGATTTTGTAGGTGGTTTGCCTATATCAAGGAAAGTTCACAACTATTTTTATGTCATCATGGATCATTTTAGTAAAATGTGTATTTTAATGCCTTGTAAAAAGAAGGTCACTACTCAAAAGACTTCTTATCCTTTTTTCAGCATGTCTGGGTCCATTTGGGTTACCTACATCTATTGTGTTAGATCAAAACTCTAGCTTTATTGGAGAGTTTTAGACGAGCTTGTGGAGAATGATGAACACTAAGTTAAAAATAAGTATGAAATTTCATCCATAGGTTGATGGGCATACAAATGTCATCAACCGCACTGTGGTGCACTTGTTACGTGGCTATTGTGGGAAATATCCCAAGTTGTGGGATGAACAACTTCCTTATGTGCAACATGCATAGAATCGAGTAACATAGGCATCCACACAAAGCTCATCATTCGAGACATGCTTTTGTTATCTACCAAGGGATCCCTTAGACATGGTTTTGGGAAAGATGAGGATGGGAATGGACGAGATGATAGGGACAAAGCATGAAATTTTATTCAGCAGATATAGTTGTTTCATCATGTAGTACAGGGGAAGTTGGAGAAGAGTTAGGCTTGGTATAAAGCTAGACATGATAAGCACCGAGCTGACAATCAGTTTGAAGTTGGGGAAAAGGTATGGTTCTACATAAGAAAGTATAGAATGAAGGGAGAAGCGAAGAAATTGAGACTTAGTAGTGAATGTTGAAAACTTGAAATTTTATGAACCTCCATTGATTATGGATACCGCAAAGGTTATATAGATTCCTACAATGGATGATTTTGCACCAGAGTATCTAGACAAGTTGCCTTAAGATATCATACATGACGGGAAAACCAAAAATTTTTGATAGGGAGATGTCGAGTACATTCATGCTAGCCTCAAAGGAATGCATCCGAGTAAAGCTCGATGGATGGTGAAAGAAATATTGATGGAGTAATTTCTTCACTTCCCAATTGACTGAAAAGGCTTTTGGCAGTCTAAAATCTCTTAGTGGGTAGGATTGATCTAGCTATATCTTTGAAAAGTACCAGTGGCATGGTAAAAAGGATCAAAATTCAAAGTTGTAGAATCTAGATAAACTTTGCATTGGATCGAAGTGCTCATCATTATGATTCTAATGATGTGAATGACACTGGAATCTGAGCTCATATGAAGAAGTTAGAGCAAGTCAAAGATCAGGCTTGACATGGACAGGAGGTAGGAGAAGATGGCATGGCAGAACTCTCAACAAATGGGGAAGTGCCAAGTGGCATGCCATCACTGGCCCCACATTTCATAGATTGTAGAAGGAAGAGGTCCATGGTTAAGGAAATTGGCCCCATCACTACCAGGTTGTGATTTGAAATATCACAATCACAGATGGGAGGTAGAATGATGATAAAGAAATGGCCCCAGAGAAAAGCCAGAGTGTGATGTAATGATCACAATCACACATCACAAAGGGAAACCATTACAGAATTGGCCCCTGGCAGTCAGGGTTGTAATTGCGATATTGCAATCACATATCGTAGACACCGCAGTCATAAACTGTAAGACACCCCTCACCCTACCGATTGCAATTTGCGATGATTCTATTAGATCCTATATATATTATCTATTGCAGTTGATAATTGTTGTTGTTTCCACCTATTATTGTAGATCAATCATCATTTTATCACCTTTCTCTTATTGATTAATGTAAAGGAATAGGTATGTCTATCGATTTAAACATTGATTCTCTGTGCTAAGGCCGTTGGGTTAAAGTAATGTGTCGTTAAGAGGTTATGAAGGTTTTTTTATGATTAAGAAGGTTATTACCCACATATTATTCTAGTTCCAATATTCTTGGTATCAAAACTACTTGCCTGATATACTTGTCATTTGTTGAAACTATTGGGATTGAGGAGTTATCCATCAACATATATAATGGACTCTTCGCACAAGAAAAATGGGAAGACTGGGATAGAATTTCAAAAACTATTGTGTATAGTAGTAACTTGACCTGGAAGTAGGATAAAACCTCGCCTTGAGGAGTACGGAGGTTTTGAGAGGGTACAAAAGCTTCATTTCTCCAAATTGGGTGTTCGGATAGGTGATTTTGCAGGATGTTTTCAAGAGGATTTCAGTGGTACTATCTATTGCTGAATCTTGGCTCTCCATTATTTATCCATCTTCCGTCTTGGAGGTATACGGATTGTAAATGAATGTTGCTTGTAAATTTATCTCTTTTTATGCCACTTAATGAATTAAGGCCTCCCCACTATTGAGCAGGGCCCAGAGACATAGTCCAAATTGGATGAAATATGTAATGAAATCTTTGTGTCATGGTTTCATGCTTATCATGTTATCTATGCATTGTTTTATGTGTTATTAAGTTCCATGGTTAATAAGATCTTTTACATGTAATTCTGATGCATCTATAAGTAAAAGATCTTGGATCAAGTGCATGGATACATTAGTCATAGCAATGTTAGGATAATTTCCATATATACTTAGTCCAGATAGTGAGATGATAGAATGAAAGGTAAAATTAAATCTCTTCTTCAAAGCAATGTGTGTTAATTCTTAACTAGGTAATTTCATGTCATTTCAGAGTATTTTCTATTCAACACTCTCATTTTAGGCAAGCATTTAATTTTTACATCACAGGTAGCTTTACATTCACTATCAGTAGTTAGCCTCCTTCTTGTCAATAGAAGACTGGTTTGAAAATCCATAGTGTTCTATCACCCTAGTTGAGAAGTGACAACAGTAGATTGTTGCATCTGCTATGCATATAACATTGCCACCTCCAATTTTGTACAAACCCTGTGTTGATAAAGTAAATATGGTCACCCGAGGAGTTGCAACATCCTTGCTGCAAGATTGTTGTTCATCACTTTTTGGCGTCATTGGCGGGGAGTTGTCAAGGTCGATGTAATTTCTGCTTTCCTTTCTATTTTACATTCAGTAAATAGGTGTAATTCTTGCTTTCCTTTTGTTTTGTATTCAATAGTTAGTTGCAATTTCCACTTTCTTTCCATTCTACATGTAGTTCCACTTAGCAAATAGTTTCTATTTCCGCTTCATTTCCATTCTGCAAGTAGTTCTAAAAAAAAAAGCCCTAAAAGAAAAGAAAAAAAAAATTCTTTCATGTAGGAGTAGAGAAAACTTAGGAATTTTTTTGCCAAATACCCCCACACCATCAAACAACCAACCTTCCCTCTTCTTTGGTGGATATGAGCTAGAGGACCCATTAGGAAAACACCTAGAGATCTTTGAAGAGCCTATTAGAGAAGAAGAAGAAGAAACCATTCCATCAACCTACACCATGACTAAAAATAGAAATGGGATTGAAAATAAAAATGGAGTTGAAAACCAAATTGAGGGTGATTTTTCCATTAGAGAAACTAATGGAGATTCTAGGATGAAAAACCTAAGCCCCTCTTCCCTTCCACACTTCCATGGATTAACCTTAGAGGACACTGATACCTTTTTGTTTGTGTTTGTTGTCATATGTAGAACTTATAATTATACCTCTCATGACCAAAAGTTGAAGTTATTCTCATACACCCTTAAGGATGTAGCGTGTTGGTTCATGGGTTTACTTAGGGACACCATCACTGCCTAGGCTCAGATGCAACAAGCCTTCAACAACAAGTACATGGATTATTGTAGGTCCAAAGACAACAAAGAGGAAATATTTAGAATGACATTGGGACATGTTGAATCTTTGGAAGATTACGAGGAAAGGTTACAACTCAGCGATAAAAGGGCCAAATGCACCCTTGATCCTGAATCACTTAATCTAGTCATTCTTAGAGGGATTAGGGAAGATCTCCTAAAAACCCTAAGCATGATCTTAGGAGGGGACATCTACCAATTATCTTATGATGATATCAAGAAAGTTTTCAAAAATCATTTTAGGGCATCTAGAAAGAAGGCTAGCGATAGTCAAGTTTTGGCCAAATCTTCCTCCTCCAACACATCCATCAAAAGTGAAATTGGGAACATGTTTGAAGACTTTAAGAGTGAAATGTTCCATACCCTTTCTCTACAAATGGACACCATGTAGATCGAGAGGAAGCAGGAGGAAGTAGAAAGAGCCTTAGCCATCTCTTGCCCTAGATGCACCAGGAGGTACCCAAGAAATTAATGTCCATTGAAACTTATAGAGATCTACTTGGTCTGTGAGGATAGCCACTCCATAGGCAAGTACCCTTCTCTGTGTGGATTGAAGGTAGTGTATCAAGGAACTAAAGGTGTGATTGAACAACTCTACTATATCAACCAAAGGAGGCCTCAAGGACCTTGACCATACCAGTAGAGAATACAAGGGGCATCCTATTCATATTACAACCCTAACCAGAATGCATCCATTCCTCCTTGGTTTCCTCCTAGCCATCCTTCATGGTCTACACCTTATCCCTAGTATTTTGCACCTCAATACCATTCCCAAACTGCCAATAAATCATTTCATCCATATGCTCCCCCACAACGTCAGTGGAATCCACCATCATAGGGGTGGAGGCCCCAATACAATTAATCTTCGACCTTACTATCTCCACCTCCATCTCAACCACTACTACTTCACCTTGTTTCACCTAATCAACCGCATTTGCCTTCTTAGCCAAATCTAAACCCAAAAAATAAGCAGGAACAATAGGTCTATAGTGGAGAGACATCTTACCCCGCCTATGCTGTGGAAATTCAAGAAATCAACCTCAATCCTAGAACAGTGCTTCCAGATAATCAACGACCATCTCCACCCAAGGTGCTTGAAGAGGAAGAGAGTTCTCCTCAAGTCAATCCACCTCTGTTTTTGGAGAGGCTGATCCATCCTAGCCAACACACCCCACAAGAGACTGAACTTCTGGGTGAATTGAAAAACTTGTGTTAAGATCCCACTCCTCCAAGCTTTCAAGGATTCCCTAATCTACAACAAGTTAATAAAGGAGAAATGATTCAAAAATATTGGGAGGAGAACGAAAGACACCCTTGCCATTAATTTCATTGGACAACTATCTGACTTAATGTTGGGGAGAGTGATTTGCCTGAAGTATCTAGACCCTAGAATTCCTGTGATAGATGTGAAAAATTATGGTATCATTTTCCCCCATACCTTGATTGATCTTGGGGTTTCCATCAATGTGATGACTAAGGAGACTATGCTTAAATTGAATCTCCTAGTATCATTAAGGAAAACTGCAAGAGTCTTACAGCTTATAGACCAATCCACAGTAGCTCCTGAGGGAGTTATTGAGGCTGTGATGATCTCCATTGATTCTTGGGAATACCCTATTGACTTCTTACTTCTCCAACCTCATAAAAACTCAATGGTTATCCTGCCATCCTTGGAAGGCCATGGATATCCACTTTGATGCTTACATAAGTTGCATGGCTAGGAATATCACCATTAAAAATGGGCATTTGTCCAAACAATTGGTCTTGTATCCTCCTTCTCGACCATGTCTAGAGCATGACTTACCTTGATGGTTGGAAGAGGAGGAGGAACATGAAGTCTACTCTACCACATCTTACACAATATGTACCCTAGATGCTACTATAGAGGGGGGGACATGATGAAGATGAGTTAGTAAAGGAATTTGAAGATAACCATTTGACTGATTTGTGCCTAGCTAACTCAAGTCATAATCATGTTAAGATGATAGAATTTTTTCTGCAAGAACATTGAATATCAACCCCTTCCTCTCTGCACATCAGGAAAAAGAGTTACGTGACATGATAAGAGATCATATCGATGCCTTTTCTTAGAGTTATAAGGAAATGAAGGGACTACACCTTTTGGTGTGTACTTGCCACATTTACATCAAGGAGGGTTGTCATTGGCTTAGTGGGTCTTGATCGAGGTTTAGAGTTAGTGGTCCCAAAAAAATCCCTACACTACTCCCCGTTTCGGCATCAATCCATGGAGCACAGATTGAAGTCCCACTTGAAACAATATGGGGGATGCTGGAAACAAGTTTCCACACCCAAAGATTAGCTTGAGGTAATTTTATGCCCTAAATATGCCATCATGCAAATAGATAAGCCTTTATGGCTTATCGATATAAATTCGTTGAATTGGCCCCTAGACCTTTGCTAAGGTCTACAACTCACTTTTGCAGACCCTGAATGGGCTAGTCAACCACTTATGCACATCCTAGACAATTCTTAAACCAGCAATAATTCAAGTTTGTTTAAGTGTCCCTAACTCTAACATGCAATAGTATAATTGTCACATAAAAACTTAATGTCAATTGCATTCATATAAAAATATAAACCATGTAAAGTCATCCATCAATACATCATTATTTCATACAAGCATTGTTGATCATATCATAAAGCACATTCATACATGATAGAAGAAAATGGGTAAGCACGTGAATTTCAGTAATAATCCTCTTTATTGATAATCAGTTCAGCTTACCGACTGAAGACTTCCCTACACACTTAGCTACAGGGGTCTGTGCACTGAGCTACGAACTCTACTCTAGGCCTCTATACACACAGTTGTAGAGCCTTCCTTCTCACTCTCCTACACTAACCATTTAGACTCTTTCCATAGACTACTTCCTTCTTCTCCTCCCTTAGACATTCATAAGACACCTCTATTTATACAATCCCATGGTCTGTGAACCATGGATAGATCTTCAAAATCCAACTCAACTTACATAAAAGAAGGGTAAAATCCTTTTTGACTCCTTTACTATCTACGTGCTCTGTGACCACAATTCTTGGAGACTTTACATTATTTATAACCAAACCTAGGATTTTTTCCCCAAAATTGACCCAGGGGACCCCATCCAAATAGGCCCCCAACACAAAGATCGTGACTTTCCCTTGAGTCACTTAGTTGGCACATAGATCTTACTACGAAGATCCCCCAGCTCTACTTCTGCAACCACAACTTCTAACATGCTCTGTGTGGCTTCTTGCTTGAGCTATTCCACCAGCTCCTTTGTGGATTGTCCTCTACTATCCCGCTTAATCCTCTACTGCGTACTCTACAAGTTCACCAATTTTTCTTGAATATTGGCGGAGATGATGTAGGCATCATCTAACCAAGGCCCCAATTTGGCCTTAAAGATGAAATATTTCTTCTGCGCTACTTCCACCTATGTAAGAAACTGCTTAGCCTCCTGTAGCTTAGTGAGGCATTGAGCTATAGCAATAGTGCACGTTGTCACCCTCACTTCATCATATTGTAGGTGGAGCTTATAAAACCTCTATATCCAAGACCTACAGGGTGGGATCTTCCTTCAGGGTCGTTACAACTTCCATGGCATGCTCAAACAATGCAGTCCAGTTTACCACTGTGGCATCCACTATCATGACTCCATCTTTAACAGCAACTTCATGTTGTTCCTTTACCATTGGTGAGGTGGGAGGATGTGACTTAAGCTCCAGTTCTGTTATCTTCATGTTCAGCTCAAATTGGACTATAGCCACCTCTGCCTTGTCATCGCACATGTCCACAGCAATTTTTCTGATCTTTGCCTCCAATAGTGCTTACTCTGAGATATAAAATTCTAGCACTGTTTTGCATGGTTTTCCCACTGCAGCCATGGGTTGGGCACACTGTGCTTGAATTTTCTCCTTTACCTGCAACGTCTCTGCTTTTTCAGTGAAAATCTGCTCATTATTCACCCTATATTCGCTAATTACGCTTAGTGTGCACTACTCCCGAGCTCTGAACTCTGTTGTCACACCTGTATGTAGCGCATGAAGGAACTCACTCGGGATCATGACTAGGCTGAGGCCAATGTTCTTTAGAGAACTTGCGATGACCTTGTCATTGACCACCTCTGCGCTTAACAATCCATCTGGCAGTGCGATTGACCAAAGACCCAATGATCGAACCATCTCTGCTGCCTGACTAGTTTTGAGTGCCAAGCTTGTCTATGGAATGCTTACTTGCCATATGCTCACCTGGATCCTAATCATCTGAATTTGCAGCTCGCACAAATCCTTATCGATGGTACTTAGTGCCTGTTCTTGCTTTTGTTCAAACTGCTACAAGAATTCCACTGTGGTATTGTGAACCTTATCTCTAATCTCATCAAGGTCACCTTCTATCAGAGTGATTGGATCCAAGGATGACTTTGTTGCTTTTGACTTCTTTCATAGCCCTTCCATCTGTTGATCCCTGTATCTCTTTATTCGAAAGGGAGTGATTTGTTCCTCCTCATAGCAACTGCCCTACTCTGACTAATCCTCCTCCTTGGTTTGGGGTGAAGGAGACTTACCACTGTGCTTAGAGTCATGCTATTCTTGTTCAACATGCTACCTCACGACGCACTCCTTTTCCACCCAGTCCTTCTCCTCGGCTTATTATTTCTGCTTCTTGGCCAACCACTAGACCTTCTACTTGGCTACTTCCTTCTTTTTCTTTCCACAGATTTTCTAGTACCCATGGCCAGATCGAAAGGAGCATGCGAATCTATCGACCGATGCTTGATGACCTCCTGAATAACGTCATTTGTAGTGAGGTAAGGCAGTTCAAATCATTTTTGTTGTGGATCCTTCTGCACCTTTATCTATACATGGTGGAAGTCATCTTTAAAATCCACGTACTCTAAAAGCTATTCAAATACCATTGTAGACAACCATGACTTCTGGTTGATGGCCATGAGAATACTCGCCTCCATCAACACTAGAAGACTTTGGTTTCTGTGACATCCATTGCTGCCCAGAGGGAGGTAAACTGTGGAGCCTTTGGAAAATCTTTCTCCACGAGAGGAAACTAGCTGTCCTCTGGTAGATCCCAAGCCACTAATATGATGGAGAGTAACAACCATGCATAGTGCAATGTTTTACTCTCATCCTGTGCCTCTCAACAATTAACAAAGAACTTGCTACAAAGGTAGCCTGACTAGTTGAACTGCACGCGTTTTGTGCATTGTACAGCTAGTGAGATAACTGGTGTCGACACCTCATCTACTTGCCATTTTCTCATGATTTTCCCAACAAGGATATACATAGCAATTTTTACAGTGGGGCCAATGATTGAGGTAATAGAGTACTCACTCGGCCTCTTCATGATCTTGAATTTTTCCTTCATTTTCTTTGTGAGGTCACGCTCACTCATCTTTCTGCCAAACTCCTTGGTCAGATTCAACCCTGAGTGCAAAAAAAGTGTGATCTGATGGAACAGCATGTCAGTGATAGGCATCGGTGTGCTCATCCATAAGCATTTGTCATGTACGAAGTTTAGTAACTGCTTGATAACAATAAGGTTAATTTTGGATTGGTGGTAGAGTGGCACCCAAAATAGGTTCAACTAGCCTCACTGATTCACTCCGCAAATCCACTCCACAAGCTCCAACATGGCTACACCTAATTCCCTATAAAATACTCTTTTCATATAGTTCTTTGTTGCAAGGTGGGGGAACCACTCATGGTCCACCAAATCCCAATCCTCTAGCTTTAAATGTGGAATCCGTACCAAGCACGGACCTTCAAAAGTGGGGGCCTCCAGTAGCAGTGGTGTGTTTAGGAGGAATTTGTGTGCATTTGGGACCTTGGGGACTATCACTTTTTCCTTTTGTGGAGGGATATAATCTGTAAAATTGGAGATAGGATCCACCCCGTTGGTGTCTATATCCTTGGCACCCTCTTCTCCCTCTAAATCCACCACTTTCCCCTTATCCTTCACTGAGTGTTTTTCTTTCTTCTAGGCCTCGGTAGCAGCATGCTTCGTTGGTGACTCGCACAATGACATTTTCTTCTTATATTTTTCTTTCTTAGGCTTAGCAGCTTCCCCCATTGGTGTAGGGTTTGATTGAGCCGGCCTCGGCATCATAGGCATAGAAGGCAGAGCCTCCATGCTCACAACCTCCGGGGCAGCTCCTTCAGAGGCGACATTCTCACCAGTACTTAGAGTTTCCACGAGGCTTGGTCCTATCATCTTGTCTAGGATGAATGTCTGATTTACCTCTAATAACTTGGCAAATGTAGGGTTTGTGACTAAATCCTCCTAATATGAGTGATTCATACACAATCGATATGACAACTCAATAAAAACTCTAAGGATGCAAAGTGTTTTTCGTTGGATGGCCACATGTAATTTATAGGAGAATTTGAATTCAAATTTGACCGTTCCCCCAAAAATCTATTCATAAATTTTGATTTGGTGGTAGATCTCCAAAGGTTTCAACTTTAATTGATTTCAATTCCACCCCCTCACTCCTCGTAACCATCTTCTGGTAGTCAAAACATGAATAGTAACTATAACGGTCGTCTTCTGGTTGTACTACGTGGTACCTCCCTCTGCAGTGCATCTCCCTTCATGCCTCTTCTGGTAATGTGACATCGCCCTTTTTCATGCATCCCCCCTATCGCACAACTTTACAAACCAAGTAGTGTATTTTATAGTCTTACGCCTCCTTGCAGCTGCCTAGAGCACTAAGACTATGCTACCATCATGTAGTCATTCATCCGGATCCCCCGTGTATGGCTTCAATCGGCTTCTATTCATCCTTCCCAGAAATGGATCTCCATTCAACTTCGTGAGTTGAACTGCTCCACCATCTATAATTTCTTTGAGAACATATGGTCCCTACTAGTGCATATACTAAGACCAAATCATTTACCTTGAAGGTGCGTAGCTTGATGAGTCAATCGTGCCAACATTTTTCACATTCCTTTTGAACCTGTTGATGGAATTCAGCTAGAAACCTATCTTCCTCAGGCTCCATTAGCTACACGAGCCATTCTTCTAAGGCTCCGTGGTCTGCCATTCCTGTGAAAGTCACTATGCATAGACTAGGCACAATGTATTCCATGGGCATCACAACTTCTATGCCATAGACCAACCTAAAAGGTGTCTGACTAGTAAGTTTTTTACAAGTAGTTCTGTAAGCTCATAATACTTCTGGTATGTGCACATCCCAATCATTTCGCTGTGCATTGCAAACCATTGTCAACACATTCTCCAATATCTTATTAAGAGCCTCAACCATTACATTAGCGTGAGGATGATATGGTGTACTTTTCCGATGGTAAACATGGAATTATTCCATCAATGTGCTGATCGTTTCATTAAGAAAATGTGTACCGCGATCACTCATCAAAAACTTTGAGCAGCCAAATCTGGTCAACACATATTCAAACAAAAAATTTGTTGCTTTTTCCCCTATATAGTATTTCATAGGTTGTACCATCGTCCATCTGGTCAAATGCTCTATCGTAGTGATGATATAATGCGCAGCTATCATCTTTCCTGGGGGTTGAATTGGTCCTATGAAGTCAATTGCCCATTTATCAAATGGCTGCAATGACACCTGCGGATTCATATGTAGCTCATCCCTCCATGATGGCTTGCCTATTCTCTGGCGTGCGTCACATGCCCTACAATATGCTTTATAGTCCTAATGTAGCATCGGCCACCACAATCTAGCTTTTAAAATCTTTTGCGTTGTTGCTTTTCTAGCATAATTCTCTCCCGTAGCTCCTCCATGAGCTTCAATGAGGATACTGTTATGTTCAAAATCAGGCACATAACATCTAAGGATATCATTCAATCTCATTTTATACAAATTCTCAAAATTACAGAGAAATATGTTGCGTGCACCACCAATTCTTTCTTTTGTTGATCGATGTATCCTTCTGGAGTCGTCCTTGTAGTCATAAAGTGGATAATATCCGCAAAATGATTATCTGCTATGTGCACCATGAAGAGTTGTGGATCAGGTCGACCTTCCTCAAAATTAGTAGGTTCTTCTCTTGTTTCAATGCGCGAAAGATGGATTAGTCCCACGTTCAACCTTCCTAGCTTCGCAATCACCTCAAAATCATATTCTTGAAAGAACAACAACCATCTAGATATTTTCGCCCCCAACAAAATCTTGTTGAGTAGATACTTTAATGCAGAATGGTCTGTGTACATTTTCAAATGTCCACCTAGCACGTAATGTTGAAATGTTTGGAGTGTGTACACCATAGGCAACCCTTCATGCTTTGTTTTCAAAAAATTATTTTCAGCCCTTGACAGCTTCCTGCTTGCAAACGCTGTAGGATGATCTAGTTCTCCTTCACCAGCCTATGTTAGCCCTACTCATAGTGCAATACATAAGGCATCTACATGCATGTGGAATTCCTTCTTCCAATTTGGGAATATCAGGATTGCCGTGGTGACCATTTTTTCCTTCAATATATCCAGACTGTGCTAACATTCTTCATTCTAATAGAATGTAGCATCCTTCTTTAGCAACTTCTCAGTAGGCGTGGTAATATGAGAATAACTCTTGATGAACTTCTGATAATATCCAGTATGAATTAACATTCCGTGCAGCTGTTTGACACTTCTTGGTGCCACCAAATTAATTATTACCATGATCTCAGCAAGGTCCACCATTAGTTCTTGCTTGCAGACTACATGACCCATCAAAATTGCGAAAGGGACGTAGAAGAAGCATTTCTTTAGGTTCAACGCAATCTGATACCTTAGGCATGTATCCAACATCAAGTGCAAACTAGCTACATGGAACTTTACTAGCCCAAATATTGTCCAATAATCAAAATATATCTCCAAAAATTTGTGAATGAACCCTTTAAACACCATGATGACTACACGCGAGAAGATCGCCGACGCATTCTTAAGTCTAAAAGGCATCATTGTATACTAGAAACATCCCCATTCTATCATGAAGGTGGTCTTACTCCTGCATTCTGGCATGATATTAATTTGATCATATCTAGAGAACCCATCAACGAATCAGTATGTCTCCTTTCCTCCAACATTATCCAATTCTTCGTCTGTGAATAGTATCAGAAAAGGATCATGAATGCAGGCATCATTAAGCTTCCTAAGGTCTATGCAGATCATTATTTCATCCTTCTACTTATTTTCCTGAACTACCATTGGGCTCACCCAATCAAACTCCTCCACAGGTTCAATAATACCTACTTCAAGCATCTTGGCCAAATCTAAGAGTACCTTTTATTTATACTTGGGATTAACGAGATATGGCCTCTGCTTGATTGGCTTTGCATCTAGATTCATGGTAATCTTCATTATGCCCAAGTCTCCCATGATACCTTTTAGATCTGAAAATTTTGTAGGGAACAAATCCTTATATTTGTAGAGCAACTTAGCAACCTTATCTATTGTGGCATCATCTCAACAATCCCCAATCTTCGCAGACTTCAGCATTGCTTCTCTGCCAATTTGTACTTGCCTAATTTTTAGTGGCACAATGATATATGGATTCTCTCTCTACGATCCTTCAACTTCACACTGACCTTCCACCTTTGGAATGTTAATATTCCTTGGATCCTCATTATCTCCTTCAAGAGTCACCTTATAGCATTCCAGCGCATGGTGCAACTGGGTGCTTCAATCTAGTTGAATCAATTCTAAGGGATCCTACATATTCTAAAGATATCTTCTTTAACCTCCTGTAGTGCTTCGTCGATGCTTTCTAACCCATCCTCAAAGCTGAAGGTCATAAAAATCCTTCTCTCAATATGTCCCACTCCACAATACCATGGTAGACCTCTGTTTCCAGGTACCTATTCATAGGAATGATGTCCAAAGTGTGATAGAAAATATGCACCCATTCTCGCTGCGGCTCCGTTCCATAAGCCTTAGTCCATTTTTCTAAATGATCACGCAAATCATTTCTTCCATCACATTTTTCAGTTATCCTAACTTTCAGGCGACAAAACCAAAATCTCATCATTCTTCTGTACCCGTGCCATTCATCAAAAAATTCTTTATGTCTACCCCACCACCATGCAGACTTAGCACGCAATGCCAAGTGTAGCACTTAGAAGCGATGCTTCTTAGGTACTTCCCTTTCAAATGGGTCCAAAAATTTATCTACATCAGTGAAACCATCATAATAAGGCAAATTTCTTACCTCCAATGACACATAATACAATGATTTAGTCATCATATTATAGAGTAGCATAGATACTTCGTGCAATCTATTCTACTAGTGCTCCAAATCTTCATCTGAATTTGATGTAAAGGAACTTTTGCGGTCCCATGCAATTCATCCATCTGCTATCATATTAACCCAGTCTTGACCTTGTGCTATTATTTTGTATATCTAGTCCAAATCATCGTCACTTTCCTCATAATCGTGGATTGGCTTATTATAGAATAGTCCTTATGCAAGGTCCAATGGGGCTACAACATAGAACAATTTTCTTTGAAATGACTTTGTCCACTTCTTGAAATTGATTACCCCATTCATGTCAATAGCCCAATAAATTCCTAGGAGCACAGGGTATGGACTGTTGTCATCTAAAATCTTTATCACATCAAAATCGGTCAGCGTGCTCGCACCTTCTATATCTACAGCGATCTTCTATATCTACAATGACTCCATGGAAATGCCCCATGGGGATAATATTTTGTCGGTTTTCCATCCTTAATTGAATCGGAGACCACTACAGTGTAGCTCTCTCCATTCTTTCAGATGTCTGTTTAGGAAAAACGTTCGCATTTGACCTCGTATCCAAAATAACTTGGTCCATCTCATACTGTCCTATTTGCATGGTAAGCCTCATTTTGCACCTTTTTCTTGTCTTGTGTTTGCCTATTCTTCTGACTGTGTGGTGTCCTTCAGGAGCACCTTCCTCTAGCACACGTATTTATTAGTTCTTGTATCCCTTTCACGACCTTGCTATCCTGCAACAACTTCATATAAGTCTCCAAGAAGGTAGTAAGCATGTAGGGGTCAACCTCTTTAGATAGCTTGTCCTAACTTCCTGAGGTAGAGGCCTCAACGAAGCTTTTATTTGCTTCCATGAATGTTTCCTTCATGTGCTCCATTTCAAACCCAATTTCTTTTTTTGGAGCCTTGCAAACCCATTAAATTTCTTTAGGTTGTCTCCCTTTATCATCACTAATCATCATTCCACTTCGGAGCATAGTATTTACATTGGTATCCTCTTCACGGGGCTCGATCCTCATAATATGTAAATTTTGGGTAGGTTGATGAGGCCACGCCTTCCTCTCCTACATCTTAGCTATCAATATAGGGCACTCTTCTATCGCGTGGTCAAACTGAGTATAATACCAGCATGAAGGGCATGTCTGGTTCGTACATTCCCATGTGCAGTGTCCTAACACCCTGTAGTTATAGAAAATAACTTGTCCCCAACCTCTACTAGGTCCTCATCCTCCTCAGCCTCGTCTACGCCCCTGATATCCTCCATGCACTCCCCTAGTGCCTTGATCCAGAGGCTGTATTTATATTTTCATTTGATACACAAGCATTCTTTCCATCATCAATTCATCATTACGACAATTACACTCATCATGGCCCACTGATTTAAGAAATTGTAAAATAACTATTGTAGCATCTATAAAAAATTTTGCAGCAAGTGAAAATTTTCTGTTACATGTTTTCCAACTACCTGACAGATAGTGCACCATAGTGTGGGCCCTATACTTGGTCCTATGGTAGCCTCCTGCCTTAGGCGCATTGGCCCTCCTCCTATAATATAATTCACGAAGACATGGAAGCGATCTTTATCATGCCCTTAGCTTTTACATTTGAGGCACCAACCTTCTTTGCACACCTACGGTGGAGCCTCTTTTTACTTTTTCAAGTTTTGTAATTCCAAGCAGAGATTCTGCAATTCCATGTGAATCTGCTGAGCTCCCAAAGCAGAGTCCTAAATAGGCATTTCATGCAATCTCATCGCAATTTCCAAGGCTTCCGCCTGGGTCCCTATCTTTTGCTATGGTAAAGAAAGCCTTAAGTGGGGTAGGAGCAAGGCTACAAACCATTCACAGTGTTCAATATCTGTGAGATTCATGTTAGCTTCATGGATCTGGAACTTCAATCTTTCATCTAATTCCTAACATATTTCACCAAGCCTCATCATGATTTCCTTAAATCCAATGACCGATTATGATTTAGACTTTGGCCTATCGATTTCTTTGCTCAAAGTGGTGTAAGTGTCTGCTAATGATGTTAGTAGGTTATCAATGCAGTATATAATGTACCATGTCAATGCGCGATATTATAGATCAATAGCCAATTTCTCCTTCTTTAAATGATCATCCTAATATTTTCTGCCATCCATACAACCTTCGTAAAGAACCAAAACTCATCTCTTTCGTCACCTCCCAAGCACTTGAAAATGGGATACTTCATGGTATTCGACATATTGGATGGTGGAGGAGGTGGTGGTGGTGTGGGTGAAGGTGTATCTTGTGAAGGTGAAGGTCGAGGTGGTGTGGATGGATGAGATATTCATGGAAAAACCTGCTTTATTAACTGTACAATGCTTTGCGGTGAGGCCTGTACCACTCCCACATCGTCACTCGAAGGAGGTTCTATCAGTGGGTTGTATTCAAGACCTGCTCTCTCTTGATTTCTAAAGAATCATCCACTTAGTGTAGATCCAAACATCAAGGAAGTGGCATAAACCAATTTTCACAGAAGATCATTTTAATCCAAGTATTCAAAGATCTCAAATACTTACCTCACCATCCTTTGAAAAAGTGTTTCTCCGTGTCACTATAGCTAACTGAGGTATCGACTGCGAACTCTATCAAAATACCCCTATGACTTGATCAAGCCAGTGATCGACAGCGTGTGTGATCTTATCTTTGGAAGCTTCCAATTTTCACACTAGCTCCAGCATCCACACTATTAGACCATCAAGCCTCCACCTTGCTTAGTCATCTACCAATTTAGCAATCCACTCATACAGTTTGATTGGGAAGGTGCAGAAGAAAATTTGTGTATCTTTGTGTATAGATATCTGTCCAACCACTATTATTTTGTCAGGCGTAGATTTATGTTCTCTTGCGCTGCACATTTGTGGATATTTCTATGTAATGACTTCTGAATTTATTTCTTTGTTATATTCCAGTGATGCGACATCACACATCTCTTTATGCAGATCCTGGTCTCGACAACAAAACCATTTGTTGGCTTTGTGGGTCCTGACTCGGGTTCAAAGTTAGTTGTGCCAAACAAATCCCTACACTACTAGCCCTTTCAGCATCAATCCACAGAGTGCAGACTGATGTCTCACCTAAAGGAGTATAGGGGCATGATGGCACCAAGTTTCCACACCCAGAGATGAGTGTGATGTCATTTTATGCCCTAAATCTGCCTTTGCACAGATCAATAAGCCTTTAAGGCTTATCGATGTAACTGATGGGCCTCTAAATTAGACATCAATTAAAGGCCATGCCTCTAAATTAAAACATAAATTAAGGCCTATGACCATCCTTCAGCACATTGAACCTCTATTTCTACATTAGATAATTTATTTTTAACTTTTATATATCCATTAAGAAGGTTTATGAATAATTGGATATTTGTGCCCAATATTATTTACTTTTGTGGAATATTATGAGAATATTGGGAATATTATGAATATTTGGAGGAGATAATTTAAGGACCTGTTCCCTACTATAGGAATATCAATAATAAATAATAAATCAACAAGATATTATGGAATTATGGCACAGATTATGGAACTCAAATGGTTGATAAAATCTTGGAATGTGTTCCACTAATCAAGGGACCAGATCCACTAATCAAGGAATTTTGCTGGGGAAAGCTTCCTCCATTCATGGGGAATTATTCCTAATCATTTTTCATAAGTACCAATTCGAATTTTCCTCTAGGTATAGATTTTCATTAGTGTTATAGTGGAGAGAGCTTGTATTTTTGTTGCCCCATTGTATTTACTCGTAGCGATGTAATTCTATTAATGAAACTAATGAATATTGTTGTCATGTCTAGCTTTTAGATCTTGTTCTCCTCAATAGGTCTATGATTTTCCTTGGGCTTGGCCATCCCAACAACCTCAAAGCCCCTTTTTTATCATTTTCTTTCCTTCCTTTCACTTCTTATTCACATGCATCTATAACTTTTCTTTCTTTCTATTTCTGTGTTTAGTATTAATGATTTATTGCTATATGATTGAGTTAAATGGTTGATGTAGGTTCTTTTTTAGGATCACAAGAATTATTTCATCCTTGGAAAATATTTTGAAGTTCATAGTAATCATTGAGTTGCTTGGATTAGTCTTCTTATTCCCAAATCTAGATTGTTGGACCTGCTTTTTAGCAAAAAAACAAATTCTACTATTTTTTAGAGCATTCTAACAAGATTCGACTGAGTTGGTTCCACTTGAATTAGATCAAAACACAATTCTATTTCATAAGAAAAATTGCCCCATTGCATTTTCAATTGATTTGGTTACGCATTTTTTAGATTTACTAGCTCACTAGTTCTCTAATTTCTAGATTTTCGACTAGTAATGTTTTTCTATTTTTTTAGCATGGGTTAACATAGTTATTTTTAGTGATTCCACTTGGAATAGGGACCTAAGACATCCTAGTTAATAATAAAATTTGTCCCATCCAATTTGGATTCTATTTTCTTGGTCATTAAACTATCACCAATTTCATCATTTTACAAGGGAACTTCTCCATGTCTTTTGAGCAAATCCATCCATCTCCCAACTTTGGCTTTGAGTTATGAAGTGGTCCTATGAATTCCCTTGCCTAATTCCATCCAAAAACCACATTACCTAAGCTTTCCATCACCTTCAACATCCGTAATTTTTCTCTCGGATGTGTCTTGAAGGTTTTCAGGGGATCCTATTGGTTTTTAGGACATCCTCTAGGTTTTCCTATAGTGGCTTGTTTTGAGGCCAAATTAAGGGAAAAACTCTAGGAAGCCACACAAGGTCACCAAAGGGTCTCCCAATCCTTCCAACCATCCTCCATAATCTTCAAGCCACCTACCACATCCCCAAAAGAGATTAGCTTTCATACTCTCACATGAAAAAAAGACGAAAAGGAAAACATGTTTATTTTATTCATTTACATCCAAAACAATAGAAGGTTCGATAGTTTGAATCTACATGCTTAGGACAATAGGATTGCATACATGTTAACTTAGAATTATTTTGAAGCAAAGCCTCTTAGCAGTTGGCTAGAAAATGGTGTGTTTTATCATTTGATTTCAATCTCTTTCCTTGTACTTTCTTTCTTGCAATAGGTTAAGGTTCCATTCCGAACATTTCATTGTCTGCAATTAGTTTAGGATTTTACTTTAGTACATGCACTCCATTACATCATGACAACAAAGGAAGGACACATTATATACTACACATATAGTGCCGATACCTCTTAAGTTTGTATGAACCTTGAGTTGATAATTAAAGTTGGTAGCCTTTGGAGTTGCAGCATTCTTGTTGTAATATCGAGGCTCATCACTTTTTGGTGCTATTTCCAGGGAGGTGCAAAAGTATTCATTATTTTCTTCCCTAGTTGATCCATTTCTTTTTACTTTTTGCAAAAAGAAAACATAACTCCATTGGGCATATTTAATTTCAAAATCAGAAAATTGCATTGCATTAGTATTTTCATTTGATCTTAAAAACAAAAAATATCCAACACCAACCCACCCCCCCATTTGATCACGTGGAGTAGTAATAGCCACATCACCATTTACTTTTGAAGGTAGAAGAAGAAGAGGGAAAATAATGTAGACGGAATGGATGGAGATGATTAGGATGATCCTCTCAGATTTCCCATTCAACATATTGATGGTAGTGTGCACATGAAGAACGTCCCTCCATCTTTTCTGCCAAAATTTCATGGTTTAAGGTCAGAGGATCTAGAAACCTTTCTCTCTGAATTTGAAATTTGTTGTAGATCTTATGGTTACTTATTAAAAACACAAATATTGATATTTTTTTCGACAACATTGAAGGATAGGGCTCTTTAATGGTTCATGAGTTTCGGGACTAATCCAATAAGGTCATGGAATGATATGCAAAATATATTTATAGAAAAATATAAAGATCATGATCTTAAAGAAGAAATCTTTAGAATGAATGAAAGAGAAGATGAGATTTTAGAGGATCTAATAGAGAGATTCATGTATAATGTTAAGAGGGAAAAACTACATCATTTAGGATCGAACACAATAAAATCTCTCTTAATTAGAACAATTAAGAATGAGTGGATTGATCTCCTTGATCTCATGAGTAGAGGTGATGTATACTAATTATCATTTGAATATCTTTGTGAAATATGCAAACACATATCAAGAGGAATGGCAATAATAAGTCAATTGATGTCAAGATCGGTAAGTGAAGCTAAACTTGGAAATTTGTTTGATGATCTTAAAACATAAATTCTTAGCAATCTAACCAAACAAGTAGAAATGTTAAGAATACAAAATGAGCAAAAAGAAGATGTTTGTGTTGTCCATTGAGAATCACATGATGTTAAATGTTGCTCCTCATTACAAAGGTGGAAGGAAGTTCATCAAGAGGACAATGGAGTAATTCAATTACTAATGCAATGATGTTATGTAGCTCCAAGAGGACCATGGCAACCTATTCAACCTAACATAATGCAAGAGCCTAATTCCCAATTTCAAGATTATCAACATTGATCTTAAAGTAATTGGAACACACCCTTTCCTTGGCAGCGTTGGTCAGCTCAAACCCAAAACCAATCTTGGCAACAAGGCTAGCAAGGAACTTATGGGAGCCATCCACCATATCCTTAGTATTTTCCCCAATATCCTCCATACCAAACTCCATGTTATCCTTACCATTCACCTCCACCACAACCACAAGCACAACCCCATCCACATCCATATCAAATATACACTCCCACTCAACTACTTGTACCACAATTTCCAAACCCACACATTGAAGTAGCTCAACCCACTTACAATGCTAAGGTACAACACTTCCACATCTCACCTTGAGCTCAATGGTATACACCATAGCTCAGGAAGAGTATGGAAAAAAAGAGATTATGTTGATATTATTGAAGGACTACATCTAGAAGAAGAAGATTCAAAAGAGAAGATCAAAGAATCATAGGTTTCACTTGATGAAGTGCAGACATCAAAATCAGAGATTGAGAAAGCTCCCTCATGGTTACCATCAATCCTCCATGTATTCAAGAAAAAAATAAGCAAAAAGAGGAATATTTGAAGGTCATTGTAGAAGAAGACATGAAGAATGATCTAGATAAGAAATCAACCCAAGGCCATGAAATTTATATTGAGGTTTGCTTCTAGATAGTCACTAAGTTGCAACAACACTCTCTTCCTCAATTGCACTTGATATCATCCAAGTCAAATCATTCGATATTTCAAATCTAGGTACATGTCAAAGCGTACATTTCAAGCATCCACATCATTTTTCTTTCATCTTGATGTGCACATGGATCCATTGGAAGAATTTTTATACTTGAAAGTGATTTTGTTTTCCAAGTAGAGTAGGGTAGAAAAAAAAAATGAAAAATAAGATGAAAAAATAGAAGTCTCAGGTGAAAACCTCCTTTGAGGCACCTTAGATTGGCTCATGGATTGAAAATCTCCATGAGGTGGTCAATGGGTTGCGAAAAAAGAAAAAATCCTAGGTGAAAACCTCCTTTGAGACACCTAGGTAGACCTACTAGTTGAAAACCTCCTTGAGGTAGCTAGTAGGCCTAGAACAAAAAAAGAGAAAAAATAAAAAAATATTTGTTTCATGTATCTCTTTGATGAATGCATGTACTTGCCAACATCTGCAAGCAACAATACCAAGTTGGTACCAAAAGGAAAATTGGTCAAGCCTAGTCAAAAGAAGTCAAATTTTTACTTTCTCCTCCTTTTCTCAAATTCTCCAACAATGCCAAGGCCAAGGCCATGTCAATCCATGATCCTCATCTATTTTCACCATCCACCCATCATTCTCAAGCTTCTACCATTCAGCTTTTTTGTTGTCCTAAAAAACTACTAGATGCTTTATTTTACGACAGGATACAAAAATACATAGAGCAGAAATTTGGTTTTTCCATAACTTGAAAACCATGCATCCATTTTCCATGTTGTTTAAGGGGAGATGAATATGGATGATGGTGACATGCTCAAGCAATTTCAGCAAATTCCAATGCACAATTTTCGAGAAATCAACCTCCATCACCTACATCCATTTCTGCATTTTCTTGATATTCGTGCATCCATTTAAAAGGTTGTTTCTTGGGGAGATGCATAAGCAAGATGGCAACATGCCCAAGAAATTTCAGAAAATTCCAGTGCACAGTTTCCAAGTAATTAGGCCCCATCACCTTCAGCCATTTTTAGTTTTTTTCAATATTCGTGCATCCATTAACCAATTTATTTTTTGTGGGGAGGTGCATAGTGATGATGGAAACGTGCCCATAAAGTTTCAAGTCAATCCATTCTACCATTTGGGAGATATGGAAAAAAAAAAGGTTGTTGTCCTAAAAACCTACAAGATTCCCTGAGATCCTACATGATATAGAACAACACCTACATGATTGGCAGTGAGCAGTTTCTAAAGGGAAAAATAGAGGTTGGATTCATCAAGTAGTGTTAAGGAGGTAGGCTCTACATTTCCCCACATTTTTCCAAGTGAAAGGAACATGAAAAACCCTTCTGGTTTGTTGAACGTGATTGCAGAACAAGGGAATTGTATACACATAATTTTCAAATTTGGTATCAGACATATACAAACCTCCATCCATTAGAGAAAAATGATAGGGGGAACCCATCAACATAGTGAGGATTCATCAGTACCCCCCTGTACTAGAGATATTCACAAAGTAGAATTGGATGGGTTTCTTTGAAAAATTGAGGGGATATGATGATGAAGTAGCCAGAGATTTGCAGTTAGCTTCAGCATGGGGGTCTAGAGGTCAAAGAAGATCCTCCAGAGCTTATAAATAGCATCAGGATTATCCATATCACCATCCAACACCTGCACATCAACATCAACTCAGCAAAAAGAAGAATATTTTGCAAAGGGCAAGTCACCACATCACTCCAAGCCCTCCATCCACTTCATATTGACTATCTATTAATCAGTCGTCCATCCCATTTCATTCTTGAAAAAAAAAACAAACAGAGCATCCTCTCCATTTCTAATCCAAGAGGACTCCAATCTCTTTCTAGCTTTTGTCCAAGGCCTAAAAATGGGAAAAAGGCATGGGATTCATGTTGGGGGCCTTCCCTAACCTCAGACAACCATTTATGCTCAAAACCGGTATCTTGTAGTTTTAACAGGGTTTCATGTAGTTTTGATAGGAATTAATACATGATGTCCTAGTTCTCATATAAATGCATTTTGAAGGTGTTAGAGGTGTCCAAATGATGGAACAAGGTAGCAGAAGGTTGATAAGGGCGTGGAAGACCTTTTCAAACTAAAAGATATTCAAGAACTCATGTTGAATAATGGAAAGACATTGAGCTAATGGTCTCAATAAACAATGTTTTTTCCTTACACAGATATATTTTTGGGCTTGTCCTAGCAGAAGTTGTAGCCAATATTCTTAATGCACAAGAGAGAGGCCACCAAGTCCATGGATAAGGCACAATTGATTCACAAAGTTTCTTAGAGGATGAGCAACACTTTCAGCAGGGGGTATGATGGGCCTCTAAATTAGACATAAATTAAGGCCCATGCCTCTAATTTAAAAAATAAATTAAGGCCTATGACCATCCTTTAGCACATTAAACCTCTCTTTCTGCATTAGATAATTTATTTTAAATTTTAATATATTCATTAGGAAGGTTTATGAATAATCAGATATTTGTGCCTAATGTTATTTATTTTTGTGGAATATTATGAGAATATTGGGCAGATTATGAAGTTTTAGAGGAGGAGATAATTAGTAAATAATAAATCAACAAGATATTGTGGAATTATGGCACAGATTGTGGAACTCCAATGATAGATAAAATCTGGGAATGTGTTCCACTAATTAAGGGACTAGATCCACTAATCAAGGGATTTTGGTGGGGAAAGCTTCCTCCATTCGTGGGGAATGATTCCTAGTCATTTTGTATAAGAACCAAGTTGAATTTGCCTCTATGGATAAATTTCCATTAGTGTTATTGTGGAGAGAGCTTTTAATTTTGTAGCTCCATTGTATTTTCTTGTAGGGATGTAATTCTATTGATGAAAATAACGAAGATTGGTTTCATGTTTATCTTTTACATCTTGTTCTCCTTCATAGCTCTCTGAGTTTCCTTGGGCTTGGCCATCCCAGGAGCCTCAAAGCCCCTTTTGTATCATTTTCTTTCCTTCTTTTCACTTCTTATTCACATGCATCTCTAGTTTTTATTTGTTTCTATTTCTGCAGTTAGTATTAATGATTTCTTATTGTATGACTGAGTTAAATGGTTGATAAAAGTTATTTTTTAGGATCACAAGAATTATTTCATCCTTGGAAAATATTTGGAAGTTCATAGTAATCACTGAGTTGCTTGGATTAGTCTTCTTATTCCCAAATCTAGATTGTTGGACCTCCTTTTTAACAAAAAACAGTAAATTTCTGCTATTTTTTAGAGCATGCTAAAAATATTCAATTGAGTTGGATCCACTTGCATTAGATCACAAAACAATTCTAGTTCATAACAAAAATTAACCCATTGCATTTGCCCTTTATTTGATTAGGAATTTTCTAGATTTACTAGCTCACTAGTTCTCTAATTTCTAGATTTTCAACTAGTAATGTTTTTCTATGTTTTTATCATGGATTAACAGAGGTCTTTTTGAGTGACTCCACTTGAAATAGGTACATCAAAAATCCTAGATAATAACAAAAATTTTTCCCTCCAATTTGGATTTCGTTTTCTTAGTCATTAAACACTCACCAATTTCATCATTTCACGAGGAAACTTCTCCAAGCTTTTTGAGCAAATCCATCAATCTCCCAACTTTGGTTTTGATTTCTAAAGTGATCCTAGCAACTCCCTTGCCTCATTCCAGCCGCCAAACACATTCCCTAATATTTCTACCACCTTCAACATCCATCCTTTCTCTCTCGGCTGTATCGTGTAGGTTTTCAGGGGATCCTATAGGTTTTTAGTACATCCTGTAGGTTTTTCTGTAGTGGCCTGTTTTAAGGCCGAATTGAGGGAAACCCTCTAGGAAGCCACACAAGGTCACCTAAGGGTCTCCCAAGCCTTCCAACCATCCTCCATCATCTCCAAGCCACCTTCCATGTCACCAAAAGAGATTATCTTTCACACTCTCACATGGAAAAAAGACAAAAAAAAAAACACATTTATTTTATTCATTTACATGCACAACAATAGAAGGTTTGATGGTTTGAATCTGCATGCTTAGGATAGTAGGATTGCATACATGTTAACTTAGAATTCTTTTGAATAAAATCCTCTTAGCAATTAGTTAGAAAATGGTGTGTTTTATCATTATGTTTTAGACTCTTTCCTTGTACTTTCTATCTTGCAATAGGTTAAGGTTCCATTTCGAACATTTCATTCTCTACAATTAGTTTAGGATTTCACTTTTGTACATGAAATCCATTGAATTATGATAGGAAAGGAAGGACAGATCTTACGTTGCACATATAACGCCGATACCCCTTAATTTGTACGAACCCTGGGTTGATAATTAAAGTCGGTAGCCTTAGGAGTTGCAACATTCTTGTTGCAATACCAAGGCTCATAAATAACTTCCTTGAATTGACCCCTAGACCTTGACAAAGGTCTATGACTGGTTTTTGTGGACCTTGAATAGGTCGATTAGCCACTTACACACATTTAAGACTATTCTTAAACCAACAATAATTTGAATCTGTTTATGTGTTGATAACTCTAATATTCAATAGTATAATCTTCACATAAACACTTAATGTCAATTGTGTTCATATAACAATATAAACTATGTGAATTCATGCATCAATACATCATTATTTCATACAAGGATTGTTTATCACATCATAAAGTGAATTCATACATAACAATAGTAAATGGGTAAATACATGAATTTCAGTAATAATCGTCTTTATTAATAATCAGTTCAGCTTATAGACTCAATACTTCCCTGCACATTGAGTTGCAGATTCTACTCTAGGCTTCTGCACGCATAGTTGCAAAGACTTCCGTATCACTTTCATGCGCTAACCCTTTAGACTCTTTACATAGACTACTTCCTTCTTCTCCTCCCTTAAACATTCTTAAGACAACTATATTTATACAATCCCATGATCCGCGAACCATGGGTAGATCTTCAAAAGCGGACTCAACTTACATAAAAGAAGGGAAAACCATTTTTGACTCATTTACTATCTACGCACTCCACCACCATAATTTGCAGAGACTTTACATTGTTTATAACAAAACTTGGGCTTTTAGACCCAAAATTGACCCAAGGGACCGCATCAGAACAGTTGTAATTCAGTGCACCATCCTTAGAGGATAATTAACCCAGCCCTCAAAAACATAGTTAAGAAGAACTGTAGAAGTTGTTGGATGTATGGTTCATTTACCCCATCTCAGATAGTGAGTGGGTGTCTCCTCTAGTTATTTTCTCAAAGAAGAATGGAAAATGGAGGATCCGTGTGGAATACAAAGAGTTAAACAAAGCCACCAAAAAAGGACCATTTCCCTCTACCTTTCATTGATCAAGTCTTCGATTGTGTTGCAAGAAAGAAGTTCTTCTCTTTCCTTAATGGATTCAGTGGTTATAATTAGATCTAGAGTAGCCCACAGGACGAAGATAAAACCATCTTCACTTGTCCTTAGGGTACCTTTTCTTATAGGGTCCTTACTTTTGGATTATTTAATGCCCTTGCCACTTTTCAAAGGGCACTTTTGATCATCTTTGGAGAGCTAGTCCATGATTATATAGATTTATATGGATGATTTCATTCCCTATGGGTGTGATTTTCTAGAGGATCTCTCTAAATTGGGGAAAGTATTAAATAAATGCATTGAAATGTACCTATCCCTTAGTCCTAAGAACTGTGAGCTCTTGATGAATGCATGGATTGTTCTAGGTCACTCAATATCCCAGGAAGGATTGAAAGTGGTCCCAAACAAAATTGGTATCATAAAAAGGGTCCCTACACCTAAGAAGCAGAGGGATGTCAAAAGTTTCTTGGGCTTGGTTGGATACTATAGTAGATTCACAAAGGAGTTCAACAAGGTAGCCTCACCTTTGTTTGAACTATTGGCTAAGGACTCTAAATTGTTCTGGCCAGAAAGCTATCAAGAGGCCGTAAGAACCTTAAAGGACAAGTTCACTACTGTACCCATACTCCAAGGCCCAAAGTGGGCTCTTCCTTTCCCCATCCATGTTGATGCCTCTGAGAAGGCTATAGGATCAACTCTAGGCCAGATAGATGACAAGTTGCCTTATCCCATTTGTTTCATCGGCAAAAATTTATCCAACATTGAATTGAACTATACTGTGACTGAAAAAGGGCTCTTAGTTGTTATCCATTCCTTGAATAAATTGAGGTGCTACATCACTTCTTACCATAACTTAGTACATATTGACCATGCTTCTATTAAATATTTGATGAACAAACCTAATGTGAATGCCATAATTATTAGATGGTTCCTTTTATTACAACAATTTGATCTAAGTATCATTGACAACCCTCGTAGAGAATACATAGTTGCATATTTTTTGTCTAAACTTGTTTTTCCTGCAGGTGAGGAAGGAATGGTTAATGATCACTTGCCATACGAGCATTTATTTGCTATTTTATTTCTTTCTTCATGGTTAGCTTACATAGCCACCTACTTAGTGGTTGCACAATTCCCTCCAAATCTGTCCTCCAAGGAAAAGAGTAGAATTATAAGAAAGAGAGACACATTCACTTGGATTGGGGACAATATCTTCAACCTAGGCCCAGATCAAATTTTGAGGAGATGTGTGAGAGAAGAGGGCATCTTTTACGTCCTTATAGGCTATCATGATGGGCCTTTTGGAGGTAACTTTCCAACCAAGATGACAACCTTGAAGGTATTGCAAGTTGGCTACTGCTAGCCCACTCTCCACCAAGATGCAAGAAAATACACCAATCGATGTGACTAGTTCCAAAGAATAGGGAAACCTACCCCCATGGATGAAATGCCTTTGCAACCTCAAGTGACTCTTGAGCCATTTGGCAAGGGGCAATGGATTTCATTGGGCCCATTGATCCACCATCAAGGAAGAAAAATTACATAATCATGTGAATTGATTATTTGATAAAGAGGGTTGAAACCAAGACTTTCAAGGTAGAAACAAAATAGAAAGTGGTTGTGTTCTTAAGGGAGAATGTATTTTAAAAGCTTGGGTACCTTAGAGAACTAGTCACCAATCATGGAGCTCAATTCACATCACAACTGATTGAGAATTTGTTGACACAACATAAGATCAAACACAGGAAGTCAACTTCTTATCATTCTCAGGCCAATGGAAAAGTAGAGGTTACCAACAAATCATTGGAAGGGATTCTCACCAAGGTTGTGAGTAGTAGCAGAAAATATTGGGCTAATAGACTAGTGGAGGCCACTTGGGCCTATAATACAACCTGGAAGAAAACACTCGCTTCACCCCTTACTACTTGGTCTATGGGAAGAAGGTTGTTATCTCCATTGAGGTTGAGTACACCACTTTAAGAATGGTAGCACTGTTGGATTTGGATGTTACAAAGGCACAACAAGGGAGGTATCTCTAGCTTAGTAGTTTAGATGAATTTAGGATGCAGCCCCTCCTACAAACATAAGTTATTCCAGTACAAAGAAATGTTTGGCATGAGAAAAAAGTCAAAGAAAACATTTTTCAAGAAGTTTATTGGGCTCTGCTATATGACTCCAAGTTCAAGGAATTCAAGGTAAAATTGATAACCAAGTAGCTAGGCACACATATGATAGAAAAGTGCCATGAAAATGAGGATTTGCAAATAAGTACCATTAACGAAGAAGGTATCCCCTTGCTTGTCAATGGATACAGATTGAAAGGCTATAAAAGGCCTCTTTCAAGGGAAGATTTCATGAGTACCACCAGTAAGGAAGTGAATTTTCTTCGAAGTGTCTCAGCTTCTAGCTCACTAAATTCTAGAAGACTACTTTTATTTTTGAAAAAAATGAAAAAAGAAAAAAAGAAAAAAAATAATAAGGGATCTAGGTGAAAATTTCTATAAGGCACGTGAGGTGAACTTCTGGGTTGAAAACCTCCTTGAGGTAGCCTAAGAGTGAAAAAAGGAAAATCAAACGATCCCTGGGTGAAAACCTCCCCTGAGGTGCCTAAGGTAGGAAAACATGTTGAAAACCTCCTTTGAGGCGACATGTGTGTTTTTCAAAAATAAAAAGGGAAAAAAGAGAAAAGGAAACAATGAAAATGCTATGGCAGGGACCTTAAACATGCCCACTAATAAGGAAACAATGGACATAGTACTCAGGGGAAATCAAGCCCAAAATTACCCCATTATTCCTCCATTAACTTCATATCTTCCATACCTACTATATCTCCATCATCCATCCTCACCTCCAAGCATCAGAAACCAATTTTTATGTAGTTTTGTAACTTCTACATGGTTTTCTATAGTTACTACAACAGTTTCCTGTATTACTACATGATGTCCTGAAACACTACAAGAATGAGGTCCTAATTGAAAAATGATGATGCAGTCACGTTTGAGGATGGAAGAGGGGACTACACACCTCACCACCTCTCACCCAACACCATATCATAACCATACCAACCTTCTTACCCATCAAAAACCACTCGGAAAAATACAAAGGAAAAAAAAAAGAAAGAAAATAGAGTCCAGGGGTCATGCCATCATTGGCCTCACTCACCTACCACTCCATCTCCTCAATTTCCATCCTTCCATTCCTACATCACCACCCATTCCTCTTCCAAGAAAAAAAGAAAAAGTATGATGAAAAAAAGACAGCTACAGGATTTCCTATATTAACCACAAGAGACCCTATAGTAGCCTCTGTTATCGCAAGAATAGTTTCTCCATTCATTCTACTTCAACATCCATGCAAGTAAAGAGCTCCAACACCCCTGAAAACACTATGAATCCTATCTAGAGCTTAGTGGCAGCAACAGAGACCAAGCACCTGCACACAAAAACAAAAAGGACAACCACATCAACAAGAATGAATATACAAAAAAGTGACCAAGGAAATGAACTTACCTAAACAAAAAAAAGCATATCAGAGTCACCATCTAGTATGCATCAACAAAGTGAAGGAAGGAACATGTATGGCACCTTGTCTAAATTCTTCCCTAAGTACGATATCATAGAAGTGTAGGAAGATGGAAAAGTTTGATTTTATAAGCTCAAGGTGGCGAGTTAACTTGGCCACCCTTAGCTTGAAAACAAAAAGTGAACTCCTAGTGAGTATGACATGTGGAAATGTTGGAATAGGGTCCCATGGGTTAGTTTTGGGGAAAAATCCCAAATTTTGATGTAAAGAGATGTAAATTATCTGTGAATTGTGGACGTGGAGCACGTAGTTAGTTAAGAAGTCAAAGATGGTTTTTACCCACATTTATGTAAAGTTGAGTTAGTTCTTGTGATATACCCATGGTCCGCGTACCATGGGATTGTATAAATAGGTGTGTCTTAGCTAGTCTATGGTAGATCTATGTCTTTGTCTATGGGAATGGCCGAAGGTGTCTAGAGAGTTAGCACAGGAAAGTAAGTCTTAGAGAGGGGAAAGGCTCTGCAGCTAAGTGCATAGAGGCCTAGAGTATTCTCTGCATCTAGCAACAGGGACCCCTACAGCTGAGCATAGGGATGTTTTGAGTCTATAAACATATACTAAAGATCAATAAAGAAGGTTATGGTAGAAATTCTTGTGTTTTATCTCCATACTTCTATTATTTATGATTGTGATATACGTTTTAATGAATAATGTCTTTATGAAATAATGACGTATTGATGGACGAATTTACTGGATCCGTCTTATTAACTAAACGTAATAAATGTTAAGTGATTACGGGAAGATCATAGCACTTTTTGTTAGGTTTATTGAACACTTAGGTAAATCTGAGTACATACTGATCTAAGAGTAATATAAGGTGCTTGTAAGAAACTAATTCATTTATTCATGGTTTGTAAAAGCCAGTCGTAGACCTTCGCAAAGTTCTAATGGCCGTTTGAAGGGAATTGTAGTACCAAGCCCTAAGGGCTTATAGATCTGTGCAGAGGTAGATCTTGGGCATAAAAATACATCACATTCATATCTGGATGTGGAAACCTGGTTCCAACATCCCCCCATACTACTTTGGTTGATACTTCATTCTGCACTATGCAGATTGATGCTAAAAGGGGCAGTAGTGTAGGGTTTTGTTTTGCACAACTAACTCTAAACCTGGGTCAGGACCCATTAAGCCAACAAATGGTTCTGTTGTCGAGACGGGGATCTCCATAAATAAATGTTTGATGTCGCATCACTAGAGTTCGACCAAAAAGGAAATTGAGAAGTGGTTGGATAGGAAGATCAACAAATTTGTGGTGCAAGATAATAGAAATCCGTGCCTGACAAAAGAGAAGTGGCTGGAGAGATACTTATATCTAGAAATACATGAAATTTTCTTCTACACCTCCCTTATTGAACTATACGAGTGGATAGCTAAATTGGTAGATGACCAAGGAAGGTGGCGGATTGACGTTCCAATAGTGTGGACTCTAGAGCTAGTGTGGAGGTTGGAGGCCTTAGAAGATAAGATCGTGTACGCAGTTTACCACTGGCTTGATCAAGTTATAGGATGATTTGATACATATTTCACGATTGACACCTCAGTTAGTTATAGTGAAGGAGAGTAACGCTTCTTCAAGGGACCGTGAGGCAAGTATTTGAGATCTTTGAATACCTCGATTAAGATGCTCTTATGTCAAAAATAGGTTATGCCATTGCCTTGATGTTTGGATCTACGTGAAATGGATGATGCTTTAGAAACCAAGGAAAAGTAGGTCCTGAATATAGCCCATTGATTTGACCTCCTTCAAGTCATGATGAAGGAGTGGTATAGGCCTCGCCGCAGAGTGTTGTCTAGTTTATAATGAAGGGTTTTCCACCAATACATCATCCATCGACATAGCCTCCACCTTCACCTCCACAACATACACCCTCACCCACACCACCACCACCACCGTTGCTCAACATGTCGAATAAAATGAAGTTGCCAGTTTTCAAGGGCCTAGGATGTGAGGATGCAGATCAGTTTTGGTTTCTTGTGAAGGCTTTGTGGATAACACAAAAAATTACAAATGATGATATAAATAAGGTACAACTATTTACCACTTTGCAGGATTGCGCGCTAAGATGGTACATTAAGTATTGCACCGATAATTGGTTGGCCTCATTAGCAGACATGCAGGCCACTTTGAACAAATATTTTGGTAAGCCTAAGTCTTACTCGCAATCAGTAATTGGATTTAAGGAAATCACGATGAAGGCCATTGATACGCCTTGGGAGTTAGATCAGAGATTGAAGTGTGTGATCTGTGAAGCTAATATGCATCTCATAGATAATCAACACTTCAAATAGTTTATAGCTTTGCTCCTACCACACCTAAGGATTGCTTTATCGTAGTAAAAGATAGGAACTTGGGTGAAAGCTTTGGAAATTGTGATGAGATTGCATGAAATGCCTATTCAGGATCCATCTTTGGGAGTCCAACAAATTCAATCGCAATTACAGAACCTTTTTTTGGAATTACAGAGCTTGAAAAAACAAAAGGAGGCTAGGCTAGAGGTGTGTGAAGAAGTTTGGTGCCTCAAGTGTAAGATCTAGGGGAATGATAAGGATTAATGATCTTGAGGTAGGAAGCTCTAGTAGGACCAATTCCGGGGCACGCACTCTGGTGCACTATTTGTTAGGTGGCTGGAAAACATGTAATGAATAAATGTCATTTGCTACAAAAGTTTGTACAGACACCACAAGATTTTTTTTGCGATTCTGCAAATCGGTGGGCCACAATGAGCGCCACTATCGTAGATATGAATTAATGATGGAGAGGATGCCTACATATTGAATGAAAGAAGAAACACGGCTTATGTATCAAGCTGCTAGGGGAGAGCGTGAAGGATATCATAGGTGCAGATGAGGCCAAGGAGAAGGACGACCTGGTAGAAGATGTGTACAGGTCATTTTCTATAATTAGAGAACATGAGGGCACTACACATAGGAGTGTATGAGTTAGACATGTTTTTCATGTCAATATTACACTAAGTTTAACCACACACTAAAATATTTCCTTGTCTTGATAGCTAAGATGCAGGAGAAGAAGGCACAACCTCAGCAACCTACCCAGAACTTACGGATGACGAGGGATAAGCCATGTGAAGAAGGTCCAAATGTCAATATCATGTTAAGAAGTGGGATCACGATTGGTGACGATAGAGGAAAATGAGCTGAAGAGGACGGATGGGTCTGCAAGGCCCTGGAGAAGGAGATTGTGTTTGATCTGGAGCATGCAAAGGAAACTTTTATGGAGGTGAAGAAAAGCTTCGTCGAGGCCTTTACCTTAGGAAGTCAGGACAAACTACTAGAAACCAATGCGCCTACAGAGGTTGACCCCTATGTGCTTACCACCTTCTTGGATACTTGTATGAAAGGACTACATGATAGCAAGGTTGTGAAAGGGCTACAAGAATTGATAAAAAAGTGTGCTGGTAAGGAGAATGATCCTAAGGTACACCGCATAATCCAAAAAATAGGTAAACATAAGGAAAGAATAGGGCACAAGATGATGCTCACCACTCAAATAGGAGACTATGAGATAGACCAAGTTATTTTGGATCTGGGCTCTAATGCAAACGTTTTGCCTAAACAGACATGGGAGAGAATGGGGAGACCTGCACTGTAGTGGTCTCCGATTTAGTTGAGGATGGCGAAACAACATAAGGTTATCCCTATAGGACGTCTACATGGGGTTACCATAGATATAGAAGGTGTGAGCGCACTGGGTAATTTTGAAGTGATAGAAATTGTTGATGACAACAATCCATACTTCGCGCTCCTTGGAATTTATTGGGATACTGATTTGAATAGGGTCATCAATTTGAAGAAGCAGACAATTTCGTTTGAAAGTAAATTGCTCTGCATTTTAGTACCATTGAACCCTCCCGAAAGACTGTGTAATACTGAACTGGTCCACAACTTTGAGGATAGTAATGATGATTTGGATCAGATCTATAAAATTACAGTGCGAGACGAAGACTAGATTAATCTAATAGCTGATGGATGGATTGCATGGGACCGTGAAAGCTCTTGCACCTCTCACTCAGATGAAGAATTGGAGCATTGACATAATAGGTTGCATGAAGTGTCCACGTTGTGCTACAACATAATGACTAAATCACTACACTATGTGTCATCGGAGGGAAGAAAATTACCTTATTATGATGGTTTAACTTATGTAGATAAATTTTTGGATGCTCAGGCGCTACATTTGGCACTGCACGCTACGCCTACACAGTGGTGGGGTATGCATAAAGACAACTTTGATGAATGAACACATATTTCATTAAATATGGAAGTATTCAATGGATCTATAATTCAGAAGTTTAATTAGATTAAGTTTTTTCAAAATGAGGAATTAGAAAGTTAGTTCACTAATTTTAATGTAGATATTCACCATTTCTATGTAAAAATTATCATGATAAACTTTATAAAACAAATTTATACAAACTTTCTAAAGCAAATCTTTCACATTTTAATCTTGGATTCCTTACATTATCTATTTTAATATTTTTGATGGTTTATAGTAAAGGGTAAGTTTGTTAATGTTAGTTTATGAAAATAATGATGCGTATGTTACAATTATTAACCCATTTAATTATAATCTGATATAGTAAATATCATGTATGTGTTAAGTCACGATTATTACTAAGGCAGTGTTGGCACAATTTAAAATTTTATCACCTTTTGCAGCACTAGTTCTATTATGGTTGAAGATTAAAAAACTCTCATAGATGATCCAGTTTATACTCGTATTGGAATTAAATTTCAAAATATTTGTGACACTACCAACCTTCTTGATTGTTTAACTAAACAAAATTATGATGATCCTGAAACACTTCTTCTAATGCTTTTTGAGCATAACAATAAAATTAGAAATAACTTTTAATAATATCTTTTTATTTTCTTATTTACCATAGTTGGTCTTAGTGGATGATAATCATCATTATCACCATCATAATTGCATACTATTTTAGGAAGTTTTCACCATTTTAAAGTTGAGGAGAAAACTAAATTTGAGATCAAATTAAATGTTGAATGTGAGTAGTAGCATAATTTATTTTTATCTATCATTTGAACGTTTATGTTAATAAAGAAGTTGATTGAGGCTCGCTTTATGAATAATAGATTAATATGCAAGATATATATTAAGCATAAAGTTATTTAATGACAAATGAAATTTTTAGTAATGTGTCCAATATATACCATTATTTAGAACTTTAACTAGATTAAATTTTTTCAAAATGAGGAATTGGAAAGTCACTTAGTTCACCAATTTTTATGTAGATATGCACCATTTTTTGTGTAAAAATTATCATGATAAACTTTATAAAACAAATTTATATAAACTTGAAAAAGAAAATATTTCACATATTAATCTTGGATTCTTTACATGATCTATTTTAATATTTTTTATGGTTTATCTTAAAAAGATAAGTTTGTTAAGGTTATTTTATGAAAGTAATGATGTGTATGTAACTAATATTAACCCATTTAATTATAATCCGATGTAGTAAATATCATGTATATGTTAAGTTACGATTATTACTAAGACAATGTTGGCACAATTTAAAATATTGGAATTAAATTTCAAAATATTTGTGACACTACCAACCTTCTTGATTCTTTACCTAAACTAAATTATGATGATCTTGAAACACTTCCTTTATGCTTTTTTAGCATAACAATAAAATTTGAAATAACTTTTAGTAATATCTTTTTACCTTCTTATATACCATATTTGGTCTTAGTGGAGGATAATCATCATTATCAACATCATCATTACATACTACTGTAGGAAGTTTGATCATTTTAGAGGTAAGGAGAAAATATTTTTTTAGGATCAAATTAAATGTTGAATATAATTTATTTTTATTTATTATTTGTACTTTTATGTAAAAAACGAAGTTGGTTGAGGCTTACTTAATGAATAAGAGATTAATATTCAAGCTATCTATTAAGTATAAAGTTATTTAATGACAAATGATCATAGTAATGTGTCCAATATATACCATCATAGATCCATTTTAAGTGCAGACGTAGGGTTCAAATTTCTTCAAGTGCAAACATTTTTAGAGTGAAAGATACAATGTGTTATTTTTAATTGTTGAAACTATATTTTTGAATGTTAAATAGAGTATATATACGAACAAATAATAATTTTAACCATAAAAAACTCTTCTTATATATATAGATATATATGAAGTTGATATTGACATAAATTGGTTAACATAAATCTTCAAATAGTTACTTTTGAAGAGTATAATATTTAAACATCTAATTGACACATTTTTTTTACTTCTAATTACTTTACAAAATATTCTTTTTTTATATTTTTCTATCTAGAACATAATTTTTATTTTAAAGGGGCACAAATCGATAGACAAACTTACACATCCCCCCATATTGGGCTATAAAATGAGCCTCTTGTCTCAATTACTAATCATTTTAATGATCAAAACCAATCATGAATTAGAATAGTAACAAAGTAGAATTTGATTATTTTCAAATACAACAAGAAAGAGAGAAAAATGACTAAGATATTTATTACAAATGTTTAGTTTTTATCCCTATAATGTTTAAGGATATTATATTGAAAAGAACATATTAACATTCATCTAAAACTTAGATTCCTTAAATTATTTCTATTATCATTAACATTTATATTTATGTATTAAATTTGACTTGTGAATACTAGATTGTGTAAAAAAAATCTTACCTATAAAGTTATTTAACAATATATTAATATTGTTTTTCTTACTATTATTGACCATTTTAAATTGACACTAACTACTTTTCCTAAGTTGATTACAAATTAATTATACTAGTATAATGTTGGCACCACTTCAAAATCTATAAGAAGAAATATTCTATAATTCTAGTTGTGTTGTTCAATGATCAAAATATTTGTTTAATAAATTAGAGTGCAACAAAATAGTGCATTTGATTTATATCAATTATAATAATGAAAATTAAGGAAAACTCACCTCAAACATTATATCAAGTGTCTAGCATTTATTCATTAAGTGTTTAAATGGTTTATATTAAATAGAATACTAATTAGGTACTCCACTTTTGTTTTAATATGCCAAGTTTAGAAGATGTTTTTAGGTGCATTATTGAATTTGATTATGCCTATTTGATATGGTGAGAAGACATGTTGGTCAAATAAAGCTTTGAAAACTTAAATGTTTAATGGCATTGTCATGTAATTTGTATAACACATGATTACAACGAAATATTAAATAATATAAAACTCCTCCAAAAAAAATATGAAGAGAATATTTATACATCAGATATGGAAAAGTGTCTCTAAATGTATATCAATAGATCCTTCAAAAATAAAATTACATTCATGAATCATATAAACCTACACTTAAGATAGTCGCTCAAGTAGATAAAGAATGGCTTCTACACCATATTTATTTATCCTGGTCTTCTTGCAATGTTCTTTCTTTGGCATCCATGCCCACACTATGGTATTAATTGGAATAGAGCCAAGTTCTTTGTCATCAAGATTTGGTACCCAATATTGCTCTAAAAATTTTCCATTGTATTTCCCTGACATAGGCTTCCACCAGTCAACCTTTACATGAAGATTTTCACTTCATTATCCTTAAAGATATCTGAGATGGATTTTTCCATCCAAAATAATCTCACCTGCATCCTCATTTGTTGATCTAACTAGCAGCATCTTTCCTTTCTCAACATTAATCATCAGATTGAATGTTGGCTTTGGCTTGTTGCATTTGGGTCCAACATATATTGGTTCATCTATCACATTATCAAAATCTCCATCCATAATACTTGAGATTACTTGGAGTGCATTACGATCAACATCAATAATGTGCCTTTTCTTGGGCCAAAAATCCTCAAAAGATGAATCACTTCCATCTATTATTCTATGATCATTAGATTCCATTTAATGTACCATGAAACTTTTCCCAATACAGTACTTTATTTTTCCATTCCTCTGTAACAATTGGTGAATCCTCATTCCCAGTAGTGTCTTTCAACATTTTTATGTATGATGTTATCCCTTCGTTTAGTTCTTTTAAATAGACATCATTATGTTTGGAAGCTAAGAAAGATGGCTTCCCTATGGGAATTATAGGTCGACCTTGATAATCTATATTCCATAACTCAACTGGTTCTGACCACTCAATATCTGTAATTGATTCTTTGTACCTTAATACTAGAACATCATTGAGTATAAGAAATTGGAAGTATTGGACATTAAGATGTCTAACTAGTGCATTTTTTCCCTCCTTAATGTATCCATTAGGGAAAAATTTGAAGTCATAGACCTTGTCAATAAGTGTAGGTGGAAAAAATTGATTTTCTTCAATTATGAGATACGTATCCATCATTTCAGGTAAAGAATAAATATCTTTACTTTTTAGGTTCGAAGACATTCTTCCATAGTTCCATCTATATCTTCATGGGTGACAAGTGTGCCCTACAAGAAAGAACCCAACCTCAATAGTGATGAAGACGCCAAGTGCAGTTAAAAGTGATAGAAACATGAAAAGGTAGAAATTCTTATTATCACTTGCTGCATTGTCCAACTATAACAACAAATGTGAAGGAAAAGGTTTAAAATCAACATTTTGACTTTTTGAACTTCCATGAGATATAAAATCATCCTTGTACCCTTGACATCTTGAGTAAATAGAGATGTCAAGTAATGCATTTGTAAGTGGGTTTCTTAAAATTCCACTTTCATAAAGTAGATCACCATACATATCCATTTGTGGGTCTTCAAGGTCCCTTAAGCACTTTCCAAGGGATGTAATAGTAAATTGTGATCCCATATGGATAAATGGTAAGGAGAAATGACCAAAACCTCCCACCTTATGCTCATGTGTAAGAATATATGTCAATGACAAACCTAAATTTGTTCCTACAATAGATTTTGATTTGAAACGTAACCTTGGGATTGAAGTCTTTGTTTTGTCCATTTTATCATGGATAATGCTCAAATAATCCTTTGGAAACCACTCTGACATAATTCTATGGGCATAGTAGCAAGGTCTTCCATACATAATAATCTTGTTATGTTTCATCAACCTACCTCGTGCCTTTCCTTCCAACTCTTTTGTAGTTGCTGACTTCATTTGTGCTTTCAACACAATACATTCACTGCATTTACCGAATTTGGTGTTCTTTGAAAATGCCACATCTTGAAACATAGTATTCCAAATCTTTCTCATTGTTGGCTATGATATTGATGGGTAATTGAGCTTTTGAAGAGCCTCATTGATCTCTTTTAATAAAGAATTTTGTGTGTAAGTCGAAGGAAGCAGTCTTAAAGGAGTAGATGTTCCATCTTCTTCAACTTGATGTGTGCTTTGGTGAAAAATATGAATTATCCATTACAATTTTGTGCAATATTTGTATGGCTACCACTGTCTGAGCTTGTGCTTTGCATGTGTTAGTGTTGGCATGAATAGCTTTGATCCGTCCATGTTGGAAATAATGCTGGTAGTTATAGAATGTGCTTTGAGGAATATTATGTATCTTATACCATGCTTTCTTACAAATAATATTCCCATTAAACCTCACGTCCTTTACATTTCTAGCAATAAGTGGTAGGCCATGGCCATGGCCATGGCCCTTTGACATGACTGTGTTTGACATGAGTGAATTCAAGACAAATTCTATAATACCATTTGTATTTATTTGTCTCGTACCCCTTCTAACACCTGAAATGGCCTTCCTATCCACATGTTGAAGACAATCTTTTCTACAACAAACATCCGCTGCCAAAAGTCGAATTTCTTTCTCTTCATCTATTTGTGTTTGACATTTTGCAATTTTTTTTGTAGCCATAACTCGTTTAATCCTTTTATATGGCCTTGTTACATGCATATAAATTTCATTACAAAGGTACCCATCCCATTTGTTTAAGGGATTTGTGTCCTCTATAACATCCCATATCACCATTTCTTTGGGTGGCTCCTTGAACATTTCCTTGACCCTTAATATCACACCTTTGTTGTCCACCAACTTATCTATTGGCCATCTAACCAAACAATGTATAGACTTATCACCAGTTCTGCATATCTCACAATTTCCATCTACCTCTTCTACAAAAACACCAAAATCCATTTCACCTAGTGGTCCACCCTCAACAATGTCATCCTCACGGACATTAACTAGCATTCCTTTGGCAATGCACATGCTTGTTCCCATGCATTCATGTGTAAGAGAAATCTTTGCACATATGAATTTAACCCTATCTTGGGGAATATTTATGGAATGATCATGACAGTGAGGCTCCAAATATGATTCTGGCCAAATTAAATAAGATTCTGATGCACCCCCAAGTGTATGCTCATATCCTGTTGGATGTGGTAGAGGAGCATTATGTTTTAACGCCTTTTTAATTTTAACCATTATGCATCCTTTCTTTACCATCTTTCCATGCACTTTATGCCCAAGCTCTGCATTGAATATAGAGACTCTCCCACCTTCACTACATGTTGTAGAAGATTTACCTTGTCTCCAATAGAAAGTGTAGAAGAAAAATTTGTACCTATAAACGAATGTAAATAATGTTAGTATTTACTCAAAAAAAAACATTTATTATAGTATCAATAATATATAACACATGCTTCAATATTTTGATTTACCTATGTGGTGCTTCAAATCCACAATCTTCCATGGATGTATGTCCCCTTCATTAACATCATCATTAACCAAATGTGGTTGAATGACATCAATTATCAAAATTGCAACATAACCATCATTAACCCTTTCTCCAACATAATAAGCTCCAGACTCTGCAGATTCAACCCTTCCTAGCCCGATGACTTGATCATTAATAAGGAGGTCAACATAGTCCCCTTTTGCCAAAATTATATTTTCCATTGTAGCTTGTATCAATTTTATAACAACAATTAAATCATAACTTGTAATTAAAAGAATGAACCGTGTAAAGTGTGACTTTATATTTTCCCAAAAACACACAACTTACGAGAAAGTAATATAGATGCAAAAATAAAAATAGTATGGTAGTCATATTGTATGTAATGAAACATTGTTTCCTCAAATGAAAGCTAACAATCAATATCATTCCTTCTACTACAAACATAAGCATATTGCTAGAAGCAACATTACATGGTCAAATAAATCTAGCACATGCTAGATTTCCTTCAAGCAACAACACAAACACATTGCAATAACAATTATTCTAAGGCGAAGGAAATCCACCACATGCTAAAGTTTCTTCTAACGTAAATAGAAGCATATTACTCACAAAAAAATTTCAAAGTAAAAGAAATCTTACACATTCTAGAGTTTATTGTAGCACAAACACAATCACATTGCCAAAAATAACATTGCAGTGTAGAAGATATCTAGCATATCCTTGATTTACTTCTAGCACAAACAAAAGCACATTGCTAACAATAACATTGTAGGGCAAGAAAAAGCCAACAAAATCCAACAACTTCTATAACGAACACAATCACATTTCCAAGAACAGCGTTGCACGTTAAATAAATTTAACTCATGCTAGCTTTACATGTAGCATAAATACAAGCATACTACCAATAACAACATTTCATGCCAGAAGAAATCCAGTGCATGCTATATTTCTTTCTAACCCAAACAAAAGCACATTACCAAGGTGAAGGAGATCAATAACATGTTAGATTTCCTTCTATAATAAAAAACCAAATTGAAAACAACAATATTGAATAGCAAAAGAAATCTAGCACAACTTCTAGCCCAAACACAAGCACAACATTTCCAATAACATTGCTAAGGTGATGGAAATCTAACACTTGCAAGATTTCCTTTTATCATGAACAACCAAATTGACAACAACAATATTGCAAAGAAAAATAAATCTAGCATAGTTTCCACCCAAAATACAAGCACATTTCCAATAAAAATATTGCAAGGTGAAATAAATTTAATGCATATTAGCTTTACATGTGGCACAAATACAATCATACTACCAACAACAACATTGCATCCCAAAAGAAATCTATTGCATTTTATGTTTATTTTTAAAACAAATCAACAAAGGGTAATGATTATTCTTTGTTGTGAAGACGCATATGAAAAATGGCGTAATTCTAATAAGACCAATGCAGCTACTGTGAGATACCCACTCACCTTTCCATTTATCATGGAAAAAACTCCCAAGTGTGAAATCCTTTTTCTGCCGAGTGTTTGCTTGTAAGAGGGGAAAGTAATGAATAATTTTTCCTACTAGAATAAATTTATTTTGGGAAAAAAGGGTGGAAAATGTTAGCGGTCAAATCTACCTTAGGCTGAAATAAGGTGAGACTCAAGGCCACATCAAACCATGCTCAGCCTCGTAGCTAGCCCTACGAGGACAGGAGAGGGCTCTCTCCAAGTCAATCTCGTCAAAAGATAATCAACGAGGCTCGAGATGACTGAATTGATGACTAATTTTAGGCTAGGTATTAAGTACAAAGAGTTTAGGATTCATTTTTTATGATTTTGTTAAAATCAGTTAAAGGCAATTTTGGGTGCGGGGATGAGGCACAGTTTTTGCAGAGGTCCACTTGGGGCAAGATAGGCAATTGTTTTGATGCCTTAAAGCAAGTGAGATGGACAGATCAGACCGGTGAGAGGCTAACGAGAGCAAGGGGTCTCAAGGATTCTCCTTAAACTGAAGAAAACATAGAATATTAAACAAATTTAAAGGCATAGCATAGCAATTTCATGGATTCTACCTTAACACTTCATTTGCTTAACAAGATAAGATTCAATAGAGATATTGATGCACATACACAACTTACAAGCACTGAGAGAAACACACCATCAAGACATAAAGCCACATGAATCCCAAATAGTTCTGCAAAACCCTGGTAAAATATGTGCAATATAGTCTCAAAACTATCCCAAGAGTTCAACAATGAAAACGACTAAGAAAGTACATAATATATGCAAGCTAACACATTTCCTTGCCTCTAGGAGTCGAACTCATCATCCTAAGAGCTGTTTCAACCAATTCTAAACTGAGCACTATAATCTAGGCAATCAAAACAACTTGCCTATATAAGCTAGGAAACCAATTCATTCATTAATTTTTTTCCATTTTATGAATGAATCTTCTAGAATAGATAAAAAAGTGTCATGTCAACATGAAATTACATCAATTACATCAAAGAGGATGAAAAATCCCACCAAAAAGTCAAAACTAGTGAATGTTGTGTTTTCCTGAGCTGAAGGTGCAAAACCGACAAATTTTCCCAATGCGTAGCGCGCCATTTCTCTACGTGTAGCGCACCTTTCAGGCCTCTTTGAGGCACTTTCCAGCATCCAAATGAGGCACAAGTTGGCTTTTTGGAAAGTTCTTGATGTCTACTCTCCAGCCCAAGTGGAATTTCTCATTTTGGTGGCCATTTACCCCTCCAGAATTGCAATCTCCCAAGACTGCTTTCTGTGTGTCCAAAAAGTGACAGAAGGTCTTTTTTTGCTTTTTTTTGGCCTTTTGGGGGCTCAAATTTCCATGAAACTTCTTGGAAGTGGCTAACCAAGTGTGTTTTTCCATGAAAAATCTGAAAATGCTGAGTTTTCGTGAAATGGACCTCCCCAACTTAAGGGTAGCGTGGGGAGCGCTACGCGTTGAGGGCAAAAACCTGTTTTTGGCACAAAAAATTCAAAATTGACCAAAATTGCTCCAAATTTCCTGAATTTTGAGCTGGAGGTGTATCATTGAGTGCCATGCTTCTTCAAGGTGGCTTCAGCCAAAATCTGAAGTGGATCAGGCCTTTTCCTCCGTTTTAGTGCCTTGGCCAATCGTCCTTTAAGTATCTTCATTTTTGCTTTGCACACATGCATGCGGGCCCAATAATGATTCTTCATGTGGCAGAGCATATCTTTGTCCCTGTTTGCCTTGGCTATCAACTTTTCTAAATGAGTGTTCACCCAAATGAGCATAGACCGTTGCTCAATAGGTGTCAAATCACCAAGTCTCTTTCGAGCCAAGTTCTGGTCTTCTCGCATCCTCCGCAACTCATCAAGAGTGTGTTCATCCTCTAACTGCTTGTTGTGCTTCTCTAAGTATGTGATTGTCCAATTTGCCATTTCCAACTTCTGCTGCAATAAGTGATTTTCAGCCTTTTGTTGCTGAATGATCTCCTTTAACTCCGAGCTAGGAGGACTGATGTCAAGGTCAATGATGTCTATGTCTAGATCACCTGATCGCCCCTCATCAATCACGGGCTGCTTGCCTCTCTCCTGTACCTATGCTGTTGTCGAAAGCGAGGCCCCTTCCACCTGATGTGGAGATAAAACTCACTGTGTTGACGAAGAAGGCGAGACCCCTTCCACCTGGTGTGGAGATAATACTCGCCATGCAGATGCAAATAAGGCACTGCGGCCTCTCTGATATGTAACACATGCTGGAGTGTTGACATGCTCGGGCTCTGGAATGTGAAACTGATGTGAAGGCCCTCCCTCATCATGGACAATCTCAGGGGGTGGCTATGGTACCGTGAAGAAGTCATGAGAGATAATATTGTGGAACTTTAAGGTGGAAGTAGGGTTTGGGAATTTAGTAGGTTTTAAGGATTTTAGAGAGGAAGATTATAAAATTTTATGGGAAAATTTGAAGGAGAATGTTGATGAAGATGAGGGAAAAGAGGGATAAGAAATGGGCAACCTTGGACAGCAAAATATTATGAAACCCTAGCACCATTAAGTCTTTAAATCTTCCACAATGATTTAAGGTTTTGACTTCTCATTTTCATGGCATTTTAACATATTAATTTCTCATTCATCTTGCAAAACCAAAACTAGCCATGGAGGAGAGGCCTACCTGAAATTTGCTTGAGAGAAAAGAGGATTTGGTAGCTTGCTGGCAGTTTATTAGGAAAAAAACCCAACGCGTAGCGCACCTTTCCCAATGCATAGTGCCCCTCTGATGCGTAGCGCATGAACAAAATTACACTGAGAAAAGCTCTCTGACACATAGCGTGCCCTTCCTGACGCGTAGCGCGCACCCAACTACGTAGTGCATTTTGTAGGAGGATTTTGGAGGCCTTCCCGATGTCAAAATTGGGTGCAGGATAGCTTGCTAGAAATTTATTTGCGTCTACTTTCCAGCACAACTAGAATTTTTCAATTTGGAGTTCATTTTCCTTGTCAAAAATCAAGTCTCCCAAGACTGGTGAAAATGTGCCAAATGAGGCTGCCTCAAGGTAGAGTGTTGTTGCAGTAAACTTTTGAATGCCTTTCTCAACTCCAAATTGAGCTCATGATAGCTCATTGGAAATATATTTATGTCTAGTTATCACTTAACTCATCAAAAAATTCATTTGACCAACCAAGCTAGGAGAAAATTTGATTTTCCCAAGGTCACTCCAAAGGTGCATTCGATTCTCCTGAGGCAACGATATTTTTGACATTTCTCTAAAACCATGACACCTCTGTAAAAAGTAAAGGTGGTTTTTCTTCTTTGGCATATTGTGGACAAAAATCTCTCTCAGTTTTCTAAAATTCATCTTTTATTTCTCTGAAACATCTTTTGAGTGAAACTTACCCCGATGTGTGAAACTAGGAATTTTGTCAAAATGAAGCGAAATGAAGGGGATAGGGGGCTTCTAAATTCTTGAGAAAATTTTTGGAAGTAGGGAGGGATGTTAGGAAGTAGGGGAAAGTGGAATCTTAGAGATCGAGTGAGGGGAAGGGGTCCAAAAGGGCAAAACGCAAGCCTAGCCTAGAAAATTGCCAAGTTGTGGCAAGAAACTAGGGTTTGTGGAAAAATGAGGAATTTGGGGGATCTCAGAGATGGGAAGTGTTTGACAAGGTACATGAAGGATAGGGGAAGGTGTATGAACATATGGATACAAGTTTTGCCGATGATTTGACCGTCCAAGAGAAATTACCTTCAAAACCCTAGGAGAGGGAAATGACCTTACCTAGGCGCAATTGAAGCATGAACAAGGTGTAAAATGACTCATTAGACATTGACATGATAATGAAAACCCTATGAATGATGATAGACTTAGCTAAATAGTGACATAGACCGACATTTGGACAACTTTAGAAGGAGTGAAATAAAACCCTAGACCTAATGCCCAGTGACCAAATTTTGCTTGAAGACTCTTTGAAATGAAAAAATTTGACCTTGACACTCTGAGACCACTTTGTAAGAGCATATTTGATCACTAGAGGAAGGCTGGAAAGACTGACACTAACATTGGCTCCAATGGGGATGGTAGCTCCTTGGAGGTGCCAAGAACGACAAACCTTTGGGAGAGCAGACAGTGCCTTCGTCCATTGGGCAATGGAGTGAAAAACTCAAACTAAAATGCATGACTGCAAACTGATCACTCGGACAACACAAATTGACTCTCACTCAACTAAAAACTGACTCAATACTTAAACACAACTGACAAACTATAAATGATGCTCAAAGGGGAGCTTATTCATCCCAACCTACGCTAACAGTTTCATTCATCACCTGATCAAGTGAAATGAAACAACCAATGCAACCAAGTAAGTATTCCATCTGCTGTTCAAATTTTCTACAAGTGCTCACTTATGAATAACAAGAGAGAACTAATGAAAGGAAACTCCCATGACAACTTGGAAATAGATCCGTAGAATGATATGAATTCTCCATCCACCTCCGAAAACACTGCATAAGGATCTTGAAATTCAAGCACACTGGAACTTAGCTCATCTAATGGATTACTTCTCATTTCCTCATACCATGAATGCAAACTTTGATCTGAGCCTTGTGACGAGACCTCTGGTGAAAATGACAAAGAAACTGGCTGTCAGATCAAGTTTATATCAATACATGTTTCAAGCTCACATATAGTGAATGGAGAAAGACTTTGACTACAAACCTCATCCAAAACATCAGCTATTGGATCATGAAAAACTTGAAAAGACTACTGTAATGTATCCATTGAAAATGTATGACATCCTTCTAGCTGTTCATCTTTTTCTTGAGAGATTTTACGAAGATTCTGCCTTATAAACTGAAATGCTTTAAAACAAAAGGGTATAGAATCTTCCTGCATCATCAAATCATGTATTTCATCTTCCACAACTTCATCTGTAATCTGCCCTTCAATTTCATTTGTTGGCTGCAAATCTGATGCTACAGGCTGCTCAAGAATTTTGTTATCTGTCTCATCCTCAACATTAACACTGAGAGATTGCTGATTTGTTATAGGTTGTTCATTTGAAGATTTACTATGCAATCTACCCTTCAAAAACTGAAATGATTCAACAGGATGGTACGGAGTCACCTTGAATCATTAAATCATGTGTGTCCACTTCCAAGTCTTCAGCTGCAACTTGACAATCAATGGCTTTCGAGGGTTGCAAATTTGAATATGAGAAGTCTTGAACAAAATTTTCATTGCTCTCAAGATGATTCAAATCAAGACTTGTTGA
>APFE030644315.1:0-30227 GCA_000404065.3 Pinus taeda | reverse complement strand
ACATCAAACCACGCTCAGCCTCGTACCTAGCCCTACGAGGACAGGAGAGGGCTCTCTCTAGGTCAATCTCGGCAAACGATAATCAACGAGGATTGAGATGATTGAATTAATGACCAATTTTAGGCTAGGTATTAAGTACAAAGAGTTTAGGATTGACTTTTTATGATTTTGTTGAAATCAAGGGAAAGACAATTTTGGGTGCGGGGATGAGGCAAAGTTTTTGCAGAGGTCCACTTGGGGCAAGATAGGCAATTGTTTTGATACCTTAAATCAAGTGAGATGGATATATTAGACCGGTGAGAGGCTAAGGAGAGAAAGGGGTCTCAGGGATTCTCCTTAAACTGAAGAAAACATAGAATATTAAACAAATTTAAAGGCAGAGCATAGCAATTTCATGGATTCTACATTAACACTTCATTTTCTTAATAAGAGAAGATTCAATAGAGATAATTATGCACATACACAACTTACAAGTACTGAGAGAAACACACCATCAAGACATAAAGCCACATGAATCCCAAATAGTGCTGCAAAACCCTGGTCTTTCCTTTGCCAAAAATGCTGGTAAAATATGTACAATATAGTCTCAAAACTATCCCAAGAGTTCAACCATGAAAATGACTAAGAAAGTACATAATATAGGCAATCTAACACATTTCCTTACCTCTAGGAGTCGAGCTCATCATCCTAGGAGCTGTTTCAACCAATTCTAGACTGAGCACTACAATCTAGGCAATCAAAACAACTTGCCTCTATAAGCTAGGAAACCAATTCATTCATTAATTTTTTGCCATTTTATGAATGAATCTGCTAGAATAGGTAAAAAAGTGTCATGCCAACATGAAATTACATCAATTACATCAAAGAGGATGAAAAATCCCACCAAAAAGTCAAAACTAGTCAATGTTGCGTTTTCCTGAGCTGAAGGGGCAAAACTGGCAAATTTTCCCAACGCGTAGCGAGCCATTTCTCTACGCATAGTGCGCCTTTCAGGCCACTTTTGAGGAATTTCCCAGCATCTAAATGAGGCACAAGTGGGCTTGTTGGAAAGGTCTAGAAGTCTACCCTCTAGCCCAACTGGAATTTCTCATTTTGGTGGCCATTTGCCCCTCCAAAATTGCAATCTCTCAAGATTGCTTTCTGTGTGTCCAAAAAGTGACAGAAGGTCATTTTTTGCTTTTTTTTTTGACCTTTTGGGGGCTCAAATTTCCATGAAACTTCTTGGCAGTGGCTGAGCAAGTGTATTTTTCCATGACAAATCCGAAAATGCTGAGTTTTCATGAAATGGACCTCCCCAACTTAAGGGTAGCGTGCGGTGCGCTACGCGTTGAGGGAAAAAACCTGTTTTTGGCACAAAAAATTCAAAATTGACCAAAATTGGTCCAAATTTCCTAAATTTTGAGCTGCATGTGTATCACTAAGTGCCATGCTTCTTCAAGGTGGCCTCAGCCCAAATCTGAAGTGGATCGGGCCTTTTCCTCCTTTTTAGTGCCTTGGCCAATCATCCATTAAGTATCTTCATTTTTGCTTTGCACACATGCATGCGGGCCAAATAATGATTCTTCATGTGGCGGAGCATATCTTTGTCCCTGTTTGCCTTGGCTATCATCTTTTCTAAATGAGTGTTCACCCGAATGAGCATAGACCCTTGCTCAATAGGTGTCAATTCACCAGGTCTCTTGCGAGCCAAGTTCCGGTCTTCTCGGATCCTGCGCAACTCATCAAGAGTGTGTTCATCCTCTAACTGCTTGTTGCGCTACTCTAAGTATGTGATTGTCCAATTTGCCATTTCCAACTTCTGCTGCAATAAGTGATTTTCAGCCTTTTGTTGCTGAATGATCTCCTTTAGCTCCGAGCTAGGAGGGCTGATGTCGAGGTCAATGATGTCTATGTCGGGATCACTTAATGGCCCCTCATCAATCATGGGCTGCTTGCCTCTCTCCTGTACTTGTGCTGCTGTCGAAACCGAGGCCCCTTCCACCTGATGTGGAGATAACACTCGCTGTGCTGACGAAGAAGGCGAGACGCCTTCCACTTGGTGTGGAGATAATACTCGATGTGCAGATGCAAATAAGACCCTGCGGCCTCTTTGATATGTAACACATGCTAGAGTGCTGACATGCTCGGGCTCTGGAATGTGAAGCTAATGTGAAGGCCCTCCCTCATCATGGAAAATCTCAAGGGGTGGCTTTGGCACCATGAAGAAGTCGCAAGAGATAATATTGTGGAACTTTAAGGTGGAAGTAGGGTTTGGGAATTTAGTAGGTTTTAAGGATTTTATAGAGGAAGATTATAAAATTTTATGGGAAAATTTGAAGGAGAATGTTGATGAAGATAAGGGAAAAGAGGGATAAAAAATGGGCAACCTTGGACAGAAAAATATTTTGAAACCCTAGCACCATTAAGTCTTTAAATCTTCCATAGCGATGTAAGGTTTTGACTTCTCATTTTCATGGCATTTTAACATATTAATTTCTCATTCATCTTGCAAAACCAAAACTAGCCATGGAGGAGAGGCCTACCTGAAATTTGCTTGAGAGAAAAGAGGATTTGGTAGCTTGCTGGAAGTTTATTGGGCAAAAAACCCAACGCGTAGTGCACCTTGCCCAACACGTAGCACCCCTCTGACACGTAGTGTGTGGACAAAATTACACTGAGAAAATCTCCCTGACGCGTAGCGCGCCCTTCCTGACGCGTAGCGCGCACCCAGCTACATAGTGCATTTTGTAGGAGGCTTTTGGAGGCCTTCCTGGTGCTGAAATTAGGCACAGGATAGCTCATTGGAAAGGTATTTGAGATTAATTTCGAAAACAACTGAAATATTTCAATTTGGAGTTGATTTGACTTGTCAGAAATCAAATCTCCCAAGACTGGTCAAAATGTGCCAAATGAGGCTGCCTCAAGGCAGAGTGTTGTTGCAGTCAACTTTTGAATGCCTTCCTCAACCTAAAATTGAGCTCAGGATAGCTCATTGGAAGGATATTTATGCCTAGTTATCATTGGACTCATCAAAAGATTCATTTGAGCAACCAAGCTAGGAGAAAATTTGATTTTTCCACGGTCACTCCAGAGGTGCATTCGATTCTCTTGAGGCAACGATATTTTTGACATTTCTCTAAAACCATGACACCTGTGTAAAAAGTGAAGGAGGTTTTTCTTCTTTCACATGTTTTCGACAAACACCTCTCTCAGTTTTCCAAAATTCATCTTTTATTGCTCTGAAACATCTTTTGAGTGAAACTTACCCCGATGTGTGAAACTAGGAATTTTGTTGAAATGAAGCGAAATGAAGGGGATAGGGGGCTTCTAAATTCTTGAGAAAATTTTTGGAAGTAGGGAGGGATGTTAGGAAGTAGGGGAAAGTGGAATCTCAGAGATCGAGTGAGGGGAAGGGGTCCAAAAAGGAAAAACACAGGGCTAGCCTAGAAAATTGCCAAGTTGTGGCAAGAAACTAGGGTTTGTGGAAAAATGAGGAATTTGGGGGATCTCAGAGATGGAAAGTGTTTGATAAGGTACATGAAGGATAGGGGAAGGTGTATGAACATCTGGATACAAGTTTTGCCAACGATTTGACCGTCCAAGAGAAATTGCCTTCAAAACCCTAGGAGAGGGAAATGACCTTACCTAGGCGCAACTAAAGCATGAACAAGGTGTAAAATGACTCATTAGACATTGACATGATAATGAAAACCCTATGAATGATGATAGACTCAGCTAAATAGTGACATAGACCGACATTTGGACAACTTTAGAAGGAGTGAAAGAAAACCCTAGACCTAATGCCTAGTGACCAAATTTTGCTTGAAGACTCTTTGAAATGACAAAATTTGACCTTGACACTCTGAGACCACTTTGTAAGAGCATATTTGATCACTAAAGGAAGGCTGGAAATACTGACACTAACAAAAAACATGAAGCCTCATCTCCTTACCAAGAAAGTAATGCTAAATAGGCCTGATTGATATCCATGGCCAATTTTTAAAATTGACAACTAGGGCCAAAATCCATGTTGGTCATCTTTCTTTTTTTTTGTTAAATACATGGTGAATTGGTAACTGCCAGTCCTAATTTATGAGAGACCTAGGATCAATCCTCGTAGCTGCCTCTATAACACCAGGAGTACATCCAACTACCTGCAAGTCGATATACTAAGATCCTATGATTTTAGCAAGAACAAGACTCTCATGCCGCCAAGGCGGGGGTGGGGAATCTGCTCCTCGAGCCACCACCACAGCAAGTCAGTGTACTCAATGAGATTTGAACTGTGGTCTCCTGGGCTTAGCCCAAGTAGACTTACCACCAAACCACACAACACAGTACCCATGTGGGTCACCTTATTAATGGAAGTTGATATTTTTCTTAGATCCCTCTCATTGAGAGGTGTAGGATTGGTCTAAAGATCATCCGATTCTGATAAGTATTCATGGAGATATGAATTTGTTTGTGTTATGGGACCATTTGTCAAGGTCAACGAACAACCAAATAAACCCCACTTGTGCTAAAAGTTTTAGTATAAATAGAGGTGGCCTTCAAGTCATTTTAACACACTTGGGATCTCTTCCTCTCCACTTCTCTTTAGGTTTTAGTAGGAGGAGAGATCTTAAGGGATACCGCTGCCCTAATAGAGAGGGTAGAAGCCGAAACTACGGGGAACTACCAGAACTGCCAGGAATAGCCAGAAAAGCCAGAATTGTCAAGAATAGCCAAAATTGCAGAACTACCAAGAATAGTCGGAACTATCGGGAATAGCTGAAACTATCGGAATAGCTGGCAAGATGACGCAGAGGGCAGAAGTCAGAACTGTTGGAACTGTCAAGAAAAGTCAACTAGAAGTCAGAACTGCCGAAAAGGCTGGTTGATGTTTCCCAATAGTTCTAGCAGTTTCGACTTTTAGGAAAAGCTGAAAAGGCTAGAACTGTCGAGAATAGATGGAATTGTCGAAACTACCAGGAATAGCTAGTATTGGCAAAATTACCGGGAATTGCCAGAACTGCCAGGAATAGCCAAAACTGCTGGAACTACGAGGAATAGTTGGAATGGTTGGGAATAACAGGAAGTTGGGAACTACTAGAACAGCCAGGAAGCTGACACAGAGGGTAGAAGCTGGAATTGCCAGAACTGTTGGGAAAAGCCAGAACTACTGGAATTGCCAAAACTATCAGTAATAGTAGGAATTGCTAGAATTGCTGGAACTGCTAAGAATAGCCGAAATTGCCGAAACTGCCATGAACTACCAGAACATGCGGGAAAGTTGATGCAGAGGGCAGAAGCCAGAATTGTTAGAACTACTGGAAATTGCCAGAGCTACCAGTAGTTGATATTTTTCCTGTATCCCTCTCATCGAGAGGTGTACGATTGATCTAAAGATCATCTGATTCTGATAAGTATTCATGGACATATGAATTTATTTTTGTTACGGGACAATTTGTCAAGGTTGGCCAGCAACCAAATAAACACCACTTGTCCTCAACATTTTAGTATAAATAGAGGTGGTCTTCAAGTCACTTTAACACACTTCAAACCTCTTACTCTCTAGTTGTCTTTGGGTTTTAGTAGGAGGAGAGATCCTAAGGGATAACACTACCCTAATCCAGAGGGCAGAAGCCGAAACTACCAGGAACTGCTAGAAAAGCCATAACTACCTAGAATAGCCGAAATTGTTGGAATTGCCAGAACTGCCTAGAATAGTTGGAACTATCGAGAACAGCCAGAACTGCTAGAACAACTAGGAAGCTAATGTAAGGATAGAAGCCGGAACTGTTAGGAAAATCTGGTACTGTCGAAACTTCCAAAACTGTCAAGAAAAGCCAGAAGAGCCAAAAAATTTAGAACTATAGGAATTTCAAGAATAGCTAGAATTGTCGAAACTTTCGGAACTACGAGAATTGTTGGGAATTGTCAGAACTGCCTGGAATAGCTAGAAAATTTGGAACTATCAGAACTGACGGGAATAGCCAAAACTACTAGAACTGCCATGAATAGTATGAATTGTGAGGAATAGCTGGAACTGTAGAAATGACCAGGAAGTTGACACATAGGGCAAAAGCTAGAACGTCTAGGAAAAGTTGGAAATGTCAGAACTCTCGGGAATAGCCGGAATTGCCGGAACTGCCAGGAATAGCCAAGATTGCCTGGAACAACCAACATTACTGAAACTGTTGGAACTACTCGGAACTATTGGGAACAACCAGAATTTCCAAAACTGCTGGGACTATTGGGAACAGTCAAAATTTCCAGAACTATCGGGAATAGTCGAAATTGCCGAAACTGCCAAGAATTGCTAGAATTGTTGAGAACTGCCGGAACAACTAGAGCATCTATCTCCGAAGGGGAGCAGCATGCAAGGGATGACTAACTAACATTGGGACAGTTATATGGTGCTTAGCAACAAATACATCGAGAATACAATGTTACAACTAACATGCAAGGGACAGCTAGCATGCAACAACAGGCATGCTAAGGACAACAAGCAAGCTAGGGACAAAAAGCAAGGAAGATGCAACCAGCACATAGGCCACTATGGCAACATGGTGCAGTAATGGCACATAATGTAGTACAGTGATGGGCACAGTCATGATTAATGAAGCATGATGAGATGCAGCATAATGATGATGGGTGCAACATGGTGTAGCATGATGACGAAATGTGGTGCAACGATAGGTGAAGGAGTCACCTTGGAGAATTAGTTGAAGCAACATGTCTTCAACTAATCTCATGTATCATCTTCCTAGAGATGACCTGTGCACTTTTCTAGATAAGTCAAAATGTTGACTTTTGTTGTAAACGTACTATCTCTCTCTCTCTCTGCTGAACTATTGAAGAACATATAAGAAGAATTGGTCAAGGGTTTCCCCACATTGGGGTTTGTCACTGGCTAGCGCTATATCTTCTGTCCTCTTGTCTTGGCTTGTCTTCTGCAATTTATGTTTATGTTCTATCTTCAGTTTATTTTAATGCTGATGTGATTGCTAATCTCGAAAAGATATTGAGATACTTGTGAAAATTGAAATAAATTTCTCTAAGCATAGAAAATTATTGAATTAACACCGATGAACTATATTAGTGGTAAAAAATTGTGTTTGCACTATGATTGGTAATGTACCTTGAAAGACACACGTGCTATCATCTTCATAATGTTAACAGTTACACATCCATGATATCTCTGGTTCTTCCAACTTCTATGACATAATCAATGTAGTTGAAGCCTTCAAGATTTTTGGATCCAATGTTCTTAGAAGAATGTGGCAGGCTCAAAAGTTAGTGTCCATGTAGTTACTCACCTTTATCACAATTTGACCGACTAGTTTTCCTATTCTAGATTACTCTCAAGATCTCCTTACATGCCACAAACAAAAGAAGGTATTGTAAAGACAATCTCTCTCTGTTTCTAAAGGAAAACAATCTCTTTTTAATGACAAAAGATGTTTTTTTGTTATTCTTGGAACAGTTGCCTTCAGAACATTGCCAGAGAAATCATAATACATGAAGAGTTTATATACTCTCAAAATATTCCAAGATCACGTAATCACAATTGAGCCTCAACAACTATATAATTATGAGGCAACCTAACCCATATTCATGTAATCAGTTTTCCTTAAGATGATTATGTAATAAACAACTATACAGAAAAATATGAATTCTATTGACAAGAATCTATAAACTCCTATGAAGGACTTACAAGGAAAGGAACATTTATACCAAAAAGATCCACCTGAAGAAATCAATTCCTGTTGGCTCAGCCAATAGAGGTTGTTGTGCAATCTGCATGTACCAAGCAATAATCCCACACAACAATGTCTAGGTTTTGCTAGCATCTTATTAAAAAAAGTTTCATTTCTCCCCATGTAGGTTGACCATATTAATGTAAAGTTTCATTGTTCAAAAGTTTAGGGCCTCCTTGGTAAAACCATGCATGTCATATCCAGTACTATGGGATACTCTGAGGTAGATTCAATAATAAATTTTGTTCATCGATAGAGTTTTGGCATTTTCTGTCTAAATTAAGGCAACACCACAACTGCTATGAATAACCTAGTCAAGTCTTAAGAGAGAGCCTCTTTTTCTAATCTGTATATCAATCCATGAAATCGTGGAGAGACTAACAACCTTCCCTTTTAATCACTCGAGCTAGACCAAATTGACAAGTTGTATTCCTACCTAACCAAACATTTTCCAGGTTTTTACTTCGTCATAAAAAGATATCAGTCTAGGGGACATCTTGATGCAAAATGTACCTCTTAGAAGACTATTTTAACACTTTGTTTTAGGATATTAACCCACTGGCCTTTGTTCTGTGATGACTTTCCAAACCCCATAACTCCTACATAAGATTACTCTTGTATTGAATCTAAAACCATTTAACTATGATTAATTAGTATCACATACAATTTGCAAGGAAGGGTCATAATTTTAGGTTTGGACCATGTAGTCACGCTTATAGCTTAAATGGCAGTTTCATTCTTTGAATTAAACTATCTATGACATATATGATATAACTAACCTAGTGTATTGTTATATCACTACTACAACGATCCATGAAATGTGCATGCAAGGTCTAAAATCAATGCTTAACTTGGCTTCCATAGTAATGTTCCACATTTGAATGGACTTCCCAAAAGATTGCATTGTGTTTATATAATGCTTCATGCATCTCTAGTAAAAAAGAAAGGCTTGATGTTGAATGTGTTTGTTAGATGTTGCTTATGAATGCATAGATAAGATTGGTGTATTTCATATATTCTCAAGAGAGAGCCTCCTTTGTCTCATCTCTATATCAATCCATGAAATGGTGGAGAGCCTAACAACATTCTCTTTTAATCACTCAAGCTAGATCAAATTGAAAATTTGGATTCCTACCTAACCAAACATTTTCCATGTTTTTGCTTCCTCATAAAAAGATATCAGTCAAGGGGATATCCTGATGCAAAATGTACATCTCAGCAGACTATTTTAACACCTTGTTTTAGGAGATTAACTTACTAGACTTTGTTTTGTGGTGACCTTCCAAACCCAATAGCTCCTCCATAATATTACTCTGATATTTAATATATAACCATTTAACTATGATTAATTGGTAGCACATACAATTTGTAAGGAAGGGTCACAGTTTTAGGTTTGGACCATTTAGTCAGGTTTATAGCTTAAATGGCAGTTTCATTCTTTGATTTAAACTATATTTGTCTCATCTCTATATCAATCCATGAAATGGTGGAGAGCCTAACAACCTTCTCTTTTAATCACTCAAGCTAGACCAAATTGACAATATGTATTCCTACCTAACCAAACATTTTCCATGTTTTTGCTTCCTCATAAAAAGATATCAGTCTAGGGGATATCCTGATGCAAAATGTACATCTCAATAGACTATTTTAACACCTTGTTTTAGGAGATTAACCCACTGGCCTTTGTTCTGTGGTGACTTTCCAAACCCAATAGCTCCTCCATAAGATTACTCTCATATTGAATCTAAAACCATTTAACTATGATTAATTGGTAGCACATACAATTTTCAAGGAAGGGTAACAATTTTAGGTTTGGACCGTTTAGTCACGTTTATAGCTTAAATGGCAGTTTCATTCTTTGAGTTAAACTATCTTCGACATATATGATATAACTGACCTAGTCTATTTTTATGTCACTACTACAACAATCCACGAAATGTGCATGAAAGGTCTAAAATCAATGCTTAACTTGGCTTCCATAGTAATGTTTCACATTTGAACGAACTTCCCAAAACATTGCATTGTGTTTATATAATGCTTCATGCATCTCTAGTAAAAACTAAAGGCTAGATATGGGAAAACTCGCTTTAAACTTGACAAAATACATTAAGGTAGTTTCTATTCGAACTATCTGTCTATCTAGTTATATATTTATATCTTTATGAGAAGCAAGAAAACCTTTTGGCCAGGAGGTAGAGGGGAGACAGGAGAATCTCTATGATAAATTACAGTCTAGAATATAGATAGCACATGTTGTTAATGATGTCAAGAAGAGTCTACCTCTTCTGCATTCGGTAGTCTCAATAAAGGAACCATGTCATCTCTCAAAGGCGTCCAAGAAAAAAATGAGAATGGCAAGGAAGTAATTCCACTACCTAGGATTGCTATTTTGTTTCTTCCACCTTGCAACAATTAAATGATCAGCATCATTATTTGTTGGACTATCAATAGGGAGCAGATCAAAGAGGAAGTGGAATTCTTTAACTATTCATGCAACTACTGCATGGGCACCTAGAATTAGCTATGATAGGAATCCATATACTGTGCCCTTACAAGCTTGGGTGAAGATGGCTCAACTTAGTTGTCAGAAGAACGATTATTTTCTCAGCCAATGAGGTAAATTGGATTCACCTTGATGATAGCATTAATACTAGTATTATTTAAGTGATTTCTAAGGCATTTCCATTCACATATTATGATAAATAAAGGTCTTTCAACTATTTGAATCATGGTACAATCACTACCTTGACTCCTTTAAAGGAAATTCACTACTCAAATGGATTTGGTAGCCCTCCATAAAAATGATTGTGGGAAGATTTTCTTGGCATGAAATAGGGTTAATTAATAATTCTTACAACTAGCCGTAATCATCACAGAAAATGCCAAATTGTTATTGCCATAGCATATCGTATCAAGGAAGTCCAAGCCATCAATTATCCAAACTAGTACTGAGTTTCACATAGTAGTAGTGCCATGCTGAAAACTAAATTATAGCTTAAAACTGCCACGGACATATTAGATGGGTCCTATTTTTCTATCTTTTTATATATGATGTTCATATAATAGAGATAAATATTGAAATAAATAGATTGCTAATTGCTTTCAAAGACCACAAAAATAATTCAGAGACCCCAATTCACCACCCTAATTAGTTCATTTGTCCAACTTCAAGGCTTTACCAAGTTACAAACTATCATTCTAGGAATATAAATGATAAATTATAATTAAGAAAATGCTGGCACACATCCGACCATACTACATCAGTCCCCTTTTCTGTTCCTCCATAAATAATGCTGATATACTAGAGATAAAAATGAATACCAATAGGGTATTTATTACTTCCAAAGGCAATGATTTTTTCTTTTTTAATGGTTTATTGATTCTAAATGGAAATGGATACAATATATATGTATATGGATATTCAACTCTTTTCAAAGAAAAATAGCCTCAAAGCATGACCTGTACAAATATGAAATACTCATCAATTCTCCAAACTAGTACTAAATTGTACAAGGATTATACCAATATAAACTCCCTTCAAGGAACACTGAGTAGCATTGTTCACAAAATTCCATTCCCCACCTCAGCACAAGCACAAAACTAAATCATCTTTGTGTTGTAATATTGTGCTAAAGAATCCACAAATGCACATAAAGATGCACCCTAAATAGATGTGCTAATACCTTTTTGTTCATCCAACGAAGGTCGGTTGGCCCTCAGAGTTGTTTTGAGATTGCATGAAGAGAAAGCTAGTTCTTTGCCACCAAATTTAGGATCATTCAGCCTATTTGGAAGCGAGAAAAATTAAAGAGGTATATGAATTAGTTTGGATATTTTGTTTTGTTGTTTAGAATGATCAAGTGATATGTGTTCTACAAAACATAAGTAGAATAAGGCCTGGCATTTAAACCTGTATTCTTGTAACTCTATTTTTTCTTCATATGATTAGATAATAAGCAATTATACAAAGTCAAACAACCTCTGAATTCCAATAAGAAGACTCTATATCCCCCTCTCCATGTCTTGCATGGAAAGGTCATACATTGAGAAGAGTTTATATACTCTCAAAATCTTCCAAGATCACATAATCATAATTGAGACTCAGCAACTTTATAGTTACATGTCAGACTAACCCATATTCTTGTACTCTGTTTTCCTACATAACAAAGTGATAAATAGAAGAAATGAAGAATTTTTGAATATTTCCACCATTGATACAACCCATATGCAGTTCTAGGCAGATAGAAACCATGTTTCTACCCCATGAGATCAACCATATGAAAAGGATGATGAAGATCATGCTTTCCTTTCTAATAGTTTAAATCTTGAATATACTTTTGAGGTCAAAGAAATACAATTCAATAAACTATTCCTATTTTCACAGACACTGAAACTAAGGGAATTGCAGGCTTTCATGGTAATACACTTGGCACCTCAACATTTCATTGTGACTTTGAGTAGGAGTAATGTAACCCCCATGTTGCACTTTGATATTGATCATGATCATGTAAGAAATAAAGGGAAGTAATCATGGTTTCCTAGAGTTTGAGTTCAATATACTTTTTCAAAGCTAGCAAAGAAAAAATGTGACCATTGTGATTATATGAGCCAAGAAACAATTAATTTTATAGTTCAATCCCAAAAGATCCTATATCATGGAATCCGACAGTCTTGCTATTTTTTATGCCTACAATCTAAATTTATTCCTCAAGTGAGATGGGATATGGAAGTCTCATCCTTTTACTGTCAATACTCATCTGGAGGAAAAATTTATTAACATATGTGATGGATATTCCTTGGTAGACAAATAAAGGGTATGTTATAAACACACAATTATTGAAGCTTTAAGTCATACAAATTCATTTCCACCTATAGATAGCTCTATTGTTGACAATAACAAAGTTGGACAACCCTAGAAGATTGATTAAACCTATAATGAAACCCTTGATGACATATAGAACTACAGCGCTGAGAATGAAAACGATATCAAGAAAATCATTGATGAAGAATATAGGCTTGACCAAATAAAAAATTTCTCTCCGAAGCACATCAAATGCAAATATGTTCTCTTCTCCATGAACATGTTGACAATCACTGATGCACTAGATTTTTAAAAGGAAATGTAGACAACAAACCTCTAACAAATCCACATGAATAAATGCTGAGGGACAATTTTGGGGCCTGGAAAAGGTGCACTCACAGGGATTAAATCACAGTGAAGAGAGGCTCCTTCACTATCCCAAAAGAAGGTTCTTCATCACAGTAAGGAGGCTTCCATATGCTATCAAAGGAAGCTCCAAAAGAGTCGTAGTTGCAATCTTCTATTCACAACTAAGACACGATCAAAGGGAGCCTAAATGAACCTCTAATCTACAATAAGAAAGAGACTCAACACACGGTCCTAAAGGATGTGTTTTACGTGTTGTTCAAGTAAGGAGACCTAGCACGTGTTAGCCACAGTTTTCAAGCCCAACTGCGTTGAAGGGAGAAGTCTCTATAGTTGTCTTATGAAGAGGACCTATATGCTGTCAAAAGAAGTTCTAACCAGCAATTAAGGAGGGCTCTACTACGATGGCTAGAGGAACTATATACCATTATAAAGGAAGGCTTCATAGTTATGATGAGGTCCTAAGCCACATCAATAAGAGTCCCCAATCCATTGATGGGAAGAAGCCCTAACAGCATATTGAGACTTGAAGGATCAACATAGTATTTCAGTGGCAACATGATGAAGACAACATTGTGATTGAAACTATTCCTGAGGATTGTTTATAACGCTGGTAACCTACAGTCATATTTTACTAATGAAATCTGTCCTAGACCAAATTTCAAATCAGTACACTCAGATCGAGTCAAGTCCTTGTACGACTTATACTACTGCATTGATATTATTTGTTGACTAAAGATCAGAGGCCAGACTTGCTACTAGGCTAGACCACAGGCCATAGCTATCAGCAAAGATATTGACTTCAAAGCATGACAATGGTGGAGCTGCACCTCGAAGTCATGGATTGGTAACTGTGTGAAGGAAGAGGATTGAATGTTGACGCCATATCTCATAAAGCAGTTACATCTAGTGCAACAAGTAGTTATCAGTGTTTTTGGGAGTTGTATTAGGTCAAGGGTTGACCATGTTCGACTCAATTTGATGAGCATCCTATTGGTGCCTTATGGATGAATTTACATTGATGTCAGAGTGTCAACAAGGAAATTTGCAAATATCTTAACACAAAGAAACAAGCAATCAAATTCCACTAAAATGCACTTAACTTTACATATGCCCAAAAGCAGAGAAAATAACTAAGCTGGAATCTGATCCAAGAAAATGCAACGTATTATCATCCTATGCTTAGTAAATCTTACAAGGAAATGGGTTAGATATGTGTTTAAAGTTTGTACAATAAAAAAGATAGAATCTAAAGGTAGTCCAAACAATCTGAACATGCAACAAGATATGATAATAATTTATTCAAAAAGCTATTTTTTTTAAAAACAAACAAAAAGCCTAAAAACATACCTGTTTTAGGCAAAAACTATGGAATATCGGCCTCACAGAAAAAAATGGTAGTAAATGCAGAGCTTATAAAACTGTCTTGGTCATCCGAAAGGGTTGTTGACATATGTGCCTCACTTGATAATGCTACAGGATACTCCCCGACCATGTTCGAGATAATGTGTGCATCTGCTCCTCAAAGCACATGGATCACGGATTATCGAAGCACATGGATCACTGATTATATGTGTGTTCAAAAAGTATCCCAAATCGTTGAATCATAGATTGTCATGTGTTTCGTGTGAATTTGGGCAAGCTTAGAAGTCGGGTTGTAAACTGCTATAGGTGTCCTTATTTTTCTACAAGAAATAGTCTAATGTGAATGGGAATATGCTAAATGTGATATTGGATGGCAATGATGTGAATGAGAAGTTGGAAAATTGGAAAGTGCACATATTCAATGCATTAAAACAGCTTGTGGTAGGGTTAATCTACCAAAATGTAAGGCTGTAGTGTTTCTTCTATTTGCAAAGAGTAGAGTGTAAGTAACAATAAATAACACATAATGAACAAAAAATTAAAATTAGTAATGGAAATGAACTAAATTCAAAGTAAAAATTCTATACAACTAATGTAGGAGTGCTACAACTATCATCAACAAATGTTAAGATAAGTTGTAAGAAAAATTGCTCATAAACAAATGTGTGAACATAAATAATACAAGAGGGATATTGACCACCTAAGTCAATGAGCCTTAACATAAGGAAACTTGAAAACCTTAGAAGAAAGATAAACTAAGAGCTGAAATTAAATATCACTTCGATTAACAAACATGTTGTTTGTAACTTTGTACATGACAAAGTTACAAAAAATGCTTGGAATCTAAACCTCACATATTATTCACATGTTTTCCTATGATTTTATTCCAATCCTATTATGCTACTAAAGCCTACTGTTTGTAGAAGTGGATAGGAGGAAAACTTCTTGAGTGGAGGAATGCTTTCCCTCCAAAAAGCAATAAAAACCCAGATCTTGTTTCTTGGATCACCACACAGTAGTAGTAAGGAGGATTTACTATTCTTAGGAAGTCGTGTTGGGTTTATTACTGAACTAACCAAAACCACTCATAGGCCCTAGGATGATAATGGATTTTCTCATTAGATGATGTCCAAGGCGCCAAATAAATCCATCCTTATGGGGCAAAATTAACCTCACATTAACACCCATACAACATTTATATACCTATGGTTTATAATGATGGCAAATAATTCTCCCCATCACCTAATTGTGCAAAAAGACCCAAATAACCTATATGCCATGTCAAATTTGTCGTTGATATTAGCATATAATCCTACATTATCCATTATCTCATCGAGATAGAGGATTCAAGGACTCTCATTCCATGGTTGGGGACTATAGTCCATCAAGTCTAGGACAAATTTCGGGCTAACTGTATCAAGGACACCTCAAGGTCAACCAACACTAATGCAATGTATTAGTTGTTGGTACATCGACATATCAAAATGTCACAATATAGGGTAGTAGACATTAGTAAGTAGGACACTAGCCACCAACAAGAAACCTTGATGTTGGCGATGAGCACCACTAGGCCAACCATTCACCTTAGAGGCACTAGGAGGTGGTTTTGTATCATGTGCATAGTCCGAATTATTACTAAGCCAACCAAACCACTCGTACGCCCTGGGATTATAATGGTGTTTCTCCTTAGATGATGTCAAAGGTCCCAAAAAAATCCATCCTTGTGGGGCAAAATTATCCTCACATTAACACTCATACAACATCTATATACCTATGGTTTATAATGATGGCAAATAGTGCTTCCCATCACGTGATTGTGAAAAAATCCCCAACTAACCTACATTCCATGTCAAACTTGTCCTTGATATTAGGATATCATCGTACATTATCCATTAGATCATCGAGATAGAGGGTTCAAGGACTCTCATTCCATGGTTGGGGACTATAGTTCATCAAGTCTAGGTCAAATTTCGAGCTAACTGTATCAAGGACACCTCAAGGTCAACCAACACTAATGCAATGTATTAGTTGTTGGTACATTGACCTATCAAAATGTCAAAATATTGCGTAGTAGACATTAGTAAGTAGGACACTAACCACCAACAAGAAACCTTGATGTTGGCGATGAGCACCACTAGGCCAACCATTCACCTTAGAGGCACTAGGAGGTGGTTTTGTACCATGTGCATAGTCTTTGTTATTATTGAACCAACCAAAACCACTCATATGCCCTGGGATGATAATGGTGTTTCTCCTTAGATGATGTCCAAGGCCCCAGACAAATCCATGGCAAAATTATCCTCACATTAACATCCATACAACATCTATATACATATGGCTTATAATGATGGAAAATAGTGCTCCCCGTCACCTAATTGTGCAAAAAGCCCTAACTAGACTAGATTCCATGTCAAACTTGTCCTCGATATTAGCATATCATCCTACATTATCCATTAGCTCATTGAGATAAAGGGCTCAAGGAATCTCTCGCCATGGTTGGGGACTATAGTCCATCATGTCTAGGTCAAATTTCAGGCTAACTGTATCAAGGACACCTCAAGATCAACCAACACGAATGCAATGTATTAGTTGTTGGTACATTGACCTATCAAAATTTCAAACATGTCCTCAGCATTAGCATATCGTCCTAAATTATCCATAACTTAGCTCATGGAGATAAAGGGTTCAAGGACTCTCACTCCATGGTTGGGGACTATAGTCCATCGAGAGGTCAAATTTCAGGCTAACTATATGAAGGACACCTTGACAAGGTCAACAAACACTAATGCAATGTATTATTTGTTGGTACATCGACCTATCAAAATGTCACAATATTGGGTAGTAGAAATTAGTAAGCAAGACACTAGCCACCAACAAGAAACCTTGATGTTGGCAATGAGCACCACTAGGCCAACCATTCATCTTAGAGGCACTGGGAGGTGGTTTTGTACCATGTTCGGTTGTGTTATATTCTTTCCACAACTAACCAATGTAGTTAACCAGGGGTTAGAGGGGGGGGGGTAACATGGGGTTTGAGGTGTACCTGTAACGCCACTTTATGGGGTCTAGGGTAGTGCCATGGAAAATTTTGTTTTTGGACCCTATGTTAGGTTGGGCGGATCCACCTATGGTTTTGTGCATGATTTTTGCACATGTGTTTTTGGACATGATAGTTTTCAGACCATGGTTTTGGACGCGGTGGTTTTTCGGTCCATGTTATTGGATGATTCGGCACGTATAAATATGTATTATAAAATTGGAAGGAATATAATGAAAAATCAAGCTAGTAGTCCTGGTTTTAGGATCGAGGGGAAAATATCTGTGTATATGTGCTTTATGTGTTATCCTCTCGCATTGTTTATTTTCTGTGTTTTAGAATTCGTATGCAAGTAATTTCTCTACAGGGTTAAAACCTACATTTGGATTATGATAGAAGACAAAAAGGTGTTGTTGGTAAAGGTGGACACTTTGAAGAATACTGCAGATGCATTAACAAAATCTATTAGCTCTGAGAAGTTCTCTTGGTGTAGAGAGACAATTGGCATTTCAGTGCTCAAAAGATGACTAAGCTCTCTTGTGGCCCATTGTGGAAAGGAAACAACAAGTGAGAGAATGTTGGGTTGTGTTATATTCTTGCCACAACTAGCCCACGTAATTAACCGGGGTTAGCGGGGCCATCACATGAGGTCTTAGGCGTACTCGTAACCCCACGTTATGGGGGGTAGTGCCCCAGAAAATTTTGGTTTTGGACCCTATGTTAGGTTGGGCCGACCCACCTATGGTTTTGTGCATGATTTTCGTAGATGTTTTTTTGGACGCGATGGTTTTTCATTCCATTGTATTGGATGCTTCAGCATGTATAGATATGTATTATAACGTTGAAATTAATATAATGAAAAATCAAGCTCGTAGTCCCAGTTTCGGGATTCAGGGGAAAATCTCTATGTATATGGGTTTTATTTGTTATTCTCTTGCGATGTTTATTTTCTGTGCTTTATAATTCTTATGAAGGTAATTTTTGTACAAGGATAAAACCTACAACTGTATGAAGGACACCTTGACAAGGTCAATCTACACTAATTCAGTGTATTAGTTATCGATACATCGACCTATCAAAATGTCACAATATTGGGCAGTAGACATTAGTGAGTAGGACACTAGCCACCAACAAGAAACCTTGATGTTGCCAATGAGCACCACTAAGCCAACCATTCACCTTAGAGGCATTGGGAGGTGGTTTTGTACCATGTGCATAGTATGTATTATTATTGAGCCAACCAAAACCACTCATATTCCCAAGGATGATAATGGTGCTTCTCCTTAGATGATGTCCAAGGCCCCAAACAAAGCCATCGTTGTGGGGCAAAATTATCCTCACATTAACACCCATACAACATCTATATACCTATGCTTTATAATGATGGAAAATAGTGCCCCCCATCACCTAATTGTGCAAAAAGCCCCAACTAACCTAGATTCCATGTCAAACTTGTCCTCTATATTAGCATATCATCCTACATTATCCATTAGCTCATCGAGATAGAGGGCTTAAGGACTCTCTCTCCATGGTTGGGGACTATAGTCCATCAAGTCTAGGTCAAATTTCATGCTAACTGTATCAAGGACACCTCAAGGTCAACCCACACTAATGAAATGTATTAGTTATTGGTACATCAACCTATCAAAATGTCAAACATGTCCCCAATATTAGCATATCATCCTACATTATCCATAATTTAGCTCATGGAGATAGAGGTTTCAAGGACTATCACTCCATGGTTGCGGACTATAGTCCATCGAGAGGTCAAATTTCGGGCTAACTGTATGAAGGACACCTTGACAAGGTCAACCTACACAACTATAATGTATTAGTTTTTGGTACACCGACCTATCAAAATGTCACAATATTGGGTAGTAGACATTAGTAAGTAGGACACTAGCCACCAACAAGAAACCTTGATGTTGGTAATATGCACCACTAGGCCAACCATTCACCTTAGAGGCACTTGGAGGTGTTTTTGTACCATGTGCATAGTCTGTATTATTATTAAACCAACCAAAACCACTCTTAGGCCCTAGGATGATAATCATGTCTCTCCTTAGATGATGTCTAAGGCCCAAAACAAAGGCATCCTTATGGGGCAAAATTATCCTCACATTAACACCCATACAACATCTATATATCTATGGTTTATAATGATGGTAAATAGTGCTCCCCATCACCTAATTGTGCAAAAATCCCCAACTAACCTAGATTCCATGTCAAACTTGTCCTCGATATGAGCATATCATCCTACATTATCCATTAGCTCATGGAGATAGAGGGTTCAAGGACTTTCACTCCATGGTTGGGGACTATAGTCTATCAAGATGTCAAAGTTCGGTCTAACTGTATCAAGGACAGCTCCAGGTCAACCAACACTAATGCAATGTATTAGTTGTTGGTACGTTGACCTATCAAAATGTCACAATATTGGGTAGTAAACATTAGTAAGTAGGACACTAGCCACCAACAAGAAACCTTGATGTTGGCGATGAGCACCACTAGGCCAACCATTCACCTTAGAGGCACTAGGAGGTGGTTTTGTACCATGTGCATAGTATGTATTATTAATGAACCAAGCAAAGCCACTCGTGCACCCTGGGATGATAATGATGTTTCTCCTTAGATGATGTCCAAGGCTGTAATCAAAGCCATCCTTATGGGGAAGAATTATCCTCACATTAACACCCATACAACATCTATATACCTATGGTTTATAATGATGGCAAATAGTGCTCTGCATTACCTAATTGTACAAAAAGCCCCAACTAACCTAGATGCCATGTCAAACTTGTCCTTGATATTAGCATATTAACTAGATTTATTAGTTCGTTGTGACTCAAGTTGAAAAGTGGAAATATAAAATATTTAATAAATGACAGAAAATATTATTTCAAGGATTTTACCAAGCGTATTGCTTAAGGTTTTATATGAGACAAGTATATATTGCTAGAAAAATAGAGATAGGGAATAATTAATAAATTCTTAAATTCCTTATTTTAAATAAAGAAAAAACTCTACTTTTAGTTTTTTTAATAATTACTAAATTCTTTATTTGAACTAATTCCTTATTTGCAATAACGAAAAATATCTAGTTTTTTTTCTTTTAGTAATTTCTAAATTCCTTATTTGACATTAATAAAAATAAATAAAAAACTAGATTTTGTATGCATTCATACGGAACTTTTACTTACAATTCCATTCCAAATACCAACCTGCATCTACATGTACTATTTTTTCAGCAAATACATGAAAGATTTTGTGAGTAAACAGAGAACCTCTAATATAGTCGAGTGTACAATGATTGGCATTTTACAGACGTGATGTCTTAATTTTGGTTGATAAATGCTCCTGTTTTTGGTATATATAACATCAATTTGTGCAGTACATTGGATAATTTCATTGAAAATTCATTTCACATTGGATGGTCAGTCGTAAATCTATTTGCCTACAATAAGTTTTTCTAGGAGTGGATGGAAGCAGTCTGCATTTATTTTTTGTTTGACATATACTGATATAGATCATCAGTTCAAGGTGTCCTTCAACAACCTGACTCCTTCATACATTGTTAGTGCTTCTGCTTGTTATTAATTGCTAGTCCCTATCTCCAGGAAAATTTTAATTTCTAGGGACCTCTTCCACTTAGAAAAACACAACGCAAGGTCTTGATGTCCATTGAATCCATTCCCTCAAGTTCCATAGTGTTGGCATAAATAATTTTAGCTACTGCCTGCTCTTTGGGTATCCCTACAATTCGTATACCATGGCTCATTGCAGTGATGATTCAGATAGTGTATAATGTGATTTGAAGGTCATGTTATCTCATTTGTAGTGAACATTGATTTAAACTAGTGTGTAATGACATTTCAAGTTTCTTACTATACTTTGTCTTCAAATTTAAAAATAATTCCTTCCTTCCACTTATGCCACAACACCTCTATCTTGGCACAAAATCACACATATTTCAAGATCACTGGCTTCTTAGGTTGGTTTTATTGAATTCCAGCTATGGAGGCATGCGTTCTTTTTGCATGACGAAGAATGTAAGAATGACATGCATTCTTTCAGCATAGGAAGAAAGTAAGAATGATAGAGAAAGAAATTCTCCAATAAAATGTATATGTTATGTCTCCAATGCATGAGGATCACCTATCTTCCATAAGTATTTTGAGTTTGTACTTGGAACATATGATCAAACTATCCTTGTTAGCAAACTTTCCCTGTTATCAAATTGTCCCTGCTATCAAACTGTCTGTTAGCAAATTGTCCCTGTGTCTTCTTATTTGGTGAGCCAAACTCCTTTCCTTTCCATGTATCACAATTTGGGTAGAGAGTGACACCTTTCATGCTTCCTTTCCTTGGGACTTTTTACGGATGATGATATTGAGGAGTAGAGGGATTTTCGTCCCCCTTGATACATGCTCAGAGGGTTCCTTTGTCTTATGAAATTGCTTTCTTAGCCATCTAATTGACTTGGGAGTTGAATCTTTTTCTAACGTGAAAATGGTGGACTTATTTAAATGCATTGAGTAGTAGGACCATTTTATGATAGATGCATGCCAGGGCTTAGGAGGAGGGAGCTCTTTCCTACTTTAGTGATCTTATGATTATGTTGGAGTCCTCAACACTAACTAAATCCTTTTGCACACTGTCCTTCAGGAACGTGACTCCTTGATACATTGTTAGTGCTTCTGCTTGTTATTAGTTGCTTGTCCCTATCTCCAGGAAAATTTTAATTTCTAAGGATCTCTTCCACTTAGAAAAACATAACGCAAGGTCTTGATCTCCAGTGAATCCATTCCCTCTAGTTCCATAGTGTTGGCATAAAGAATTTTAGCTACTACTTGCTCTTTCGGTATCCCTACAATTCATATAATTTGGCTCATTGCAGTGATGATTCAAGCAATGTATAATGTGATTTGAAGGGCACCTTATCTCATTTTCACTGAACATTGATTTAAACTAGTGCGTAATGAGATTTCATGTTTCTTACTATACTCTATCTTAAAATTAAAAAAAATTCCTTCCTTCCACTTATGCCACAACACCTCTATCTTGGCACAAAATCACACATATTTCAAGATCATTGGCTTCTTAGGTTGGTTTTATTGAATTCCATCTATGAAGGCATGCGTTCTTTCAGCATGAGGAAGAATGTAAGAATGACATGCATTCTTTCACCATGACGAAGACTGTAAGAATGACAAAGTTTGTCTATGGTGTAATGGTTACTCTTAGGAGTAGCCAAATATGAGAATATACCCCTTAACTGCCAATTTTGTTCCTAGGTAGGAATATCAACAAATCATTTTCTTTACATCATTCTACTTTAGCCTGTGAAGAGGGAAATTTTAGCCTACCAATATGTTTAGAGAGAATATAATAATAATAAACACAAATAATTAAAAAAAAAAAATCACTGGAAGATCATAACCCAGAAGCTAATACTCTAGAAGAATTTCTGGAGAACCCCAAGCCTATGGATTTCTACAAGTAAAAAGAATGCTAACTTGTTGTCAAGGAAATCTATAATTAAAAAGAATGTCAAGCTATGATTCAGTCTTAGGCCTTTTCAAGAAAACATATATGTTATGTCTCCAATGCATGAGGATCACCTGTCTTCCATTAGTATTTTGAGTTTGTATTCGGAACATATGATCAAACTATCACTTGTTATCAAACTGTCAGTGTAAGCAAATTGTCCCTGTTATTGAACTATTTGTTAGCAAACAGTCCTTGTTCCTTCCTATTTGGTGAGCAAACTCCGTTATTTCCATATCACAATTCGGGTAGAGAGTGCCACATTTCATGCATCCTCTCCTTGGAACTTTTTATTGATGATGTTATTGAGGTGTAGAAGGATCTTCCTCCCCCTCGATACATACTTAGAGGGTTCCTTCATCTTCTGAAACTGCTTGCTTAGCCATCTGATTGACTTGGGAGTTGAATCTTTTTCTAACCTAAAAATAGTAGACTTATTTAAATGCATTGAGTAGCAGGACCATTTTATGACAGATGCATGCTAGGGCTTAGGAGAAGTGGGCTCTTTACTACTTTAGTGGTCTTGTGATTATGTTGGAGTCCTCAACTGAAACTGCTTTCTTAGCCATCTGATTGACTTGGGAGTTGAATCTTCTTCTAACCTAAAAATAATGGACTTCTTTAAATTCATTGATTAGTACAACCATTTTATAACAGATGCATGCTAGGGCTTAAGAGGAGGGAGCTCTTCCTGATTTAGTGATCTTGTGATTATGTTGGAGTCCTCAACAATAACTACGTCCCTTTGCACAATGTCCTTCAAGAACTTGACTCCTTGATATAGTGTTAGTGCTTCTACTTGTTATTAGTTGCTTGTCCCTATCTCCAGGAAAAATTTAATTTCTAGGGACCTGTTCCACTTAGAAAAACACAATGCAAGGTCTTGATATCCACTGAATTCATTCCCTCTAGTTCCATATTGTTGGCATAAAAATTTTTAGCTACTGGATGCTCCTTGCATATCCTTACAATTCATATACCATGGTTGAATGGAGTGATGATTCAGACAAGTGTTTAATGTGATTGAAGGACACCTTATCTCATTTGCATTGAACATTGATTTAAACTAGTGTGAAATGAGATTTCATGTTTCTTACTATAGTCTATCTTCAAATTTAAAAAAAAAATCCTTCCTTCAACTTATGCCACAACACCTATATCTTGGCACAAAATCACACATATTTCCAGATCATTGGCTTCTTAGGTTGGTTTTATTGAATTCCAGCTATGGAGGCATGTGTTCTTTCAGCATGAGGAAGAAAGTAAGAATGAAATGCATTCTTTCAGCATGAGGAAGAATGTAAGAATGCCAAATTTGATCTATGATGTAATGATTAATCCTAGGAGCAACCAAATATGAGAATATGCCCCTTAATTGCCAGTCCTATTCCCAGTAAGAATTTAAAAAAATCATTTTATTTAAATTGTTCTACTTCAAAGTGGGAAGAGGTGAAATTGGCCCTACCAAGAACATTAGTGAGAAGATAATATAATAAACAAAAATAATAAAAAAAAAAAAATTCACTGGAAGATCATAACCCATAAGCTAATACCTCCAGAAGAATTTCTGGAGGATGTCAAGCCTATGGAAATCTGCAAGTAAAAAGAATGCTAATGTGTTGTCAAGGAAAAATCTGTAATTAAAAAGAATGTCAAGCTATGATTCTGTCTGAGGCCTCTCTAAGAAAACTTATATGTTATGTCTCCAATGCATGAGGATCACCTGTCTTCCATTAGTATTTTGAGTTTGTATTTGGAACATATGATCAAACTGTCCTTGTTAGCAAAGTGTCCTTGTTATAAAACTGTCGCTGTTAGCAAACTGTACCTATTATCAATCTCTCTATCAGCAAACTGTCCATATGCCTTCTTATTTGGTGAGCCAAACTCATTTTGTTTCCATGTATCACAATTTGGTAGTGAGTGCCACCTTTCATGCTTCCTCTCCTTGGGAATTTTTATTGATGATGGTATTGAGGTGTAGAGGGATTTTCCTCCCCCCTTGATATATACTTAGAGGGTTCCTTTGTGTTCTGAAACTGCTTTTTAGCCATTTGATTGACTTGGGAATTGAATCCTTTTCTAACCTGAAAATAGTGGACTTATTTAAATACATTGAGTAGCAGGACCATTTTATGATCGATGCATACCAAGGCTTAGGAAGAGGGACCTCTTTCCTGCTTCAGTGATATTATGATTATCTTGGAGTCTTCAACTAAAAATGCTTTCTTAGCCATCTGATTGACTTGGGAGTCGGATCTTTTTCTAACGCAAAAATAGCTGACTTATTTAAATGCATTGAGTAGCAGGACCATTTTATGATAGATGCATGCCAGGGCTTAGGAGGAGGGAGCTCTTTCCTGCTTTAGTGATCTTGTGATTATGTTGGAGTCTCCAAAAATAACTACATCCCTTTCCATAATGTCCTTCAGGAACCTGACTCCTTGATACATTGTTAGTGCTTCTGCTTGTTATTAGATGATTGTCCGTATCTCCAGGAAAATTTTAATTTCTAGGGACTTTTTCCACTTAGAAAAACACAACGCAAGGTCTTGATCTCCATTACATCCATTCCCTCTATTTCCATAGTGTTGGTATAAAGAATTTTAGCTATTGGCTGCTATTTGGGTATCCTTACAATTCGTATACCTTGGCTCAATGAAGTGATGATTCAGACAAGTGTACAATTTCATTTGAAGGACATGTTATCTCATTTGTAGTGAAAATTGATTTAAACTAGTGCATAATGAGATTTGATGTTTCTTACTATACTCTGTTTTCAAATTAAAAAAAAATCCTTCCTTCCACTTGTGCCACAACACCTCTATCTTGGCAAAAAATCACACATATTTCAAGATCATTAGCTTCTGATTTTGGTTTTATTGAATTCCAGCTATGGAGGCATGCGTTCTTTTAGCATGAGAAAGAATGTAAGAATGACATGCATTCTTTCAGCATGAGGAAGAATGTAAGAATGACAATGTTCATATATGATGTAATTATTAATCCTAGGAGTAGCCAAATATGAGAATATACCCCTTAACTACTAGTTTTGTTCCCAGATAGGAATATCAACAAATGATTTTCTTTAAATCATTCTACCTCAGAGTGGGAAGAGGTGAAATTTTAGCCTACCAAGAAGTTTAGTGAGAAGATAGTAATAATAAACATAAATAATTAAAAAAAAAAATCACTAGAAGATCATAACCTAGAAGCTAATACTCCAAAAGAATTTCTAGAGGACCCCAAGCTTGTGGAAATCTCCAAGTAAAAGGAATGCTAATGTGTTGTCAAAGAAATCTGTAATTAAAAGGAATGTCAAGCTATGATTCAGCCTTAGGCCTCTCCAAGAAAACACATACCTTATGTCTCCAATGCATGATGATCACCTGTCTTCCATTATTATTTTGAGTTTGTACTTGGAACATATGATCAAACTATCTCTGTTAGCAAACTGTCCCTATTATCAAACTATCTAATAGCAAACTATCCCTATGCCTTCTTATTTTCTGAGCCAAGCTCCTTTTGTTTCCATGTATCACAATTTGGGTAAAGTGTGCCAAATTTCATGCTTCCCCTCCTTGGCACTTTTTATTGATGATGTTATTGAGGTGTAGAGGGATTTTCCTCCCCCTTGATAAATACTCAGAGGGTTCCTTTGTCTTATGAAACTGCTTGCTTAGCCATGTGATTGACTTGGGAGTTGAATCTTTTTCTAATCTGAAAATAGTGGACTTATTTAAATGGATTGAGTAGCAGGAACATTTTATGATAGATGCATGCCAGGGCTTAGGAGGAGGAAGCTTTTTCCTGCTTCAGTGATCTTGTGATTATTTTGGAGTTCTCAAGTGAAACTGCTTGCTTAGCCATCTGATTGACTTGGGAGTTAAATCTGTTTCTAACCTGAAAATAGTGGACTTATTTAAATGCATTGAGTAGCAGGACCATTTTATGATAGATGCATGTCAGGGCTTAGGAGGAGGGAGCTCTTTCCTACTTCAGTGATCTTGTGATTATGTTGGAGTCCTCAACAATAACTACATCCCTTTGCACAATGTCCTTCAAGAATCTGACTCCTTGAACATTGTTAGTGCTTCTGCTTGTTATTAGTTTCTTGTCCCTATCTCTAGGAAAATTTTAATTTCTAGGGACCTCTTCCACTTACGAAAACACAACGCAAGGTTTTGATCTCCATTGAATCCATTCCCTCAAGTTCCATAGTGTTGGCATAAATAATTCTAGCTACTAGCTACTCTTTGGGTATCCTTACAATTCGTATACCATGGCTCAATGAAGTGATGATTTAGACAAGTGCATAATGTGATTTGAAGGACACCTTATCTCATTTGTACTGAATGTTGATTTAAACTAGTGTGTAATGAGATTTCATGTTTGTTACTATACTCTATCTTCAAATTAAAAAAAAAATTCCTTCCTTCCACTTATGCCACAACACCTCTATCTTGGCACAAAATCACACATATTTCAAGATCATTGGCTTCTTAGGTTGGTTTTATTGAATTCCAGCTATGGAGGCATGCGTTCTTTCAACATGAGGAAGAATGTAAGAATGGCATGCATTCTTTCAACATGAGGAAGAATGTGAGAATGACAAAGTTCATCTATGATGTAATGATTAATCCTAGGAGAAACCAAATATGAGAATATACCCCTTAACTCTGACTTCTATTCCCAGGTAGGAATATCAACAAATCATTTTCTTTAAATCATTCTACTTCAGAGTGGGAAGAGGTGAAATTTTAGCCTACCAAGACGTTCAGTGAGAAGATAATAATAATAACACAAATAATTTAAAAAAAAAAAATTACTAGAAGATCATAACCCAAAATACAATACTCCAAAAGAATTTTTGGAGGACCCCAAGCCTGTGAAAATATGCAAGTAAAAAGAATGCTAATGTGCTGTCAAGGAAATCTGTAATTAAAAAAAATGTCAAGCTATGATTTAGTCTCAGGCCTCTCCAAGAAAACATATATGTTATGTCTCCAATGCATCAAGATCACATGTCCTCTATTAGTATTTTGAGTTTGTACTTGTAACATATGATCAAACTGTCCCCGTTAGTAAACTATCCCTATTATCAAACTATCCCTCTTAGCAAACTGTCACTATTATCAAACAGTTTGTTAGCAAAATGTCCCTGTGCCTTCTTATTTGGTGAGCCAAACTCCTTTTGTTTCCATGTATCACAATTTGGGTAGAGAATGCCACCTTTCATGCTTTCTCTTCTTGGGAATTTTTATTGATTATGTTATTGAGGTGTAGAGGGATTTTCCTCCCCCTCGATACATACTCAGAGGGTTCCTTTGTCTTCTGAAACTACTTGCTTTGCCATCTGATTGACATGAGAGTTGAATCTTTTTATAACCTGAAAATAGTGGAATTATTTAAATACATTGAGTAGCAGGACCATTTTATGATAGATGCATGCTAGGGCTTAGGAGAGGGAGTTCTTTCCTGCTTCAGTGATCTTGTAATTATGTTGGCAGTCCATAAATAACTACATCCTTTGCACAATGGTCCTTCAAGAACCCGACTCTTGATACATTGTTAGTGCTTCCACTTGGTTTATTAGTTGCTTGTCCCTATCTCCAGGAAATTTTAATTTCAAAGGACCACTCCATCAGAAAAAACAAATGCAAGGTGTTGATCTCCATTGAATCCATTCCCTGTAGTTCCATGGTGTTGGCATAAAGAATTTTTGCTACTGGCTGCTCTTTGGTATCCTTACCATTCATATATCATGGCTCAACGTAGTGATGATTCAAAAAAGTGTATAATGCGATTTGATGGACATCTTATCTCATTTGCAGTGAACATTGATTTAAACTATTGCATAATGAGATTTCATGTTTCTTACTATACCGTGTCTTCAAATTTAAAAAAAATTCCTTCCTTCCACTTATGCCACAACACCTCTATCTTGTCACAAAATTATATATATTTCAAGATAATTGGTTTCCTAGGTTGGTTTTATTGAATTCCAGCTATGGAGGCATGTGTTCTTTTAGCATGAGGAGGAATGTAAGAATGACATGCATTATTTCAGCATGAGGAAGAATGTAAGAATGATAGGGAAAGAAACTCCAAGAAAACGTATATGTTATGTCTCCCATGCATGAGGATCATGTGTCTTCCATATAGTATTTTGAGTGTGTACTTGGAGCATGTGATCAATAGGGTAGGTGAAAGAGCCGTTAATATAGCAGGGTCAAAAGATAGAAACTCTGCAAGGGATACAAGGTAGCAATGAATTATTGGGTTACGAGAGAAAGTCGATTCTTTGATAAGAAAACACATGTGATGATTTCATATTGGGTTTCTATATAACTCGTGATATATTTTTAGGTAACTCCCTTCTACTAGCTCCATGCAGAGGACCCCTTTTCCTTATAGAGAGACTTGTCCTAGACCAAATCCATCTCTTTTACCTAGCTTTCCAACCGGAGCTTGAGATGGTAGGATAGATTCTATTTCCACTTTAGACGAATACCCTCTATTTGACAGTGGGATTTTGATGCATTGCAGCATGCAAGGAGGTATTTTTCTTTAAAAGAATTTTCTTAGTTAGTGAAGAGACGTAACTTGTTCATGAGCATGGAATGTGAAAACTCTGAAGTATGGATAAGAAGTCTTAGGATGTCTAAATTACTTGTGAGGATGAAAATCTTCTTAACTGGATAGCTTCCGTTTTCGCTTTAGAGGAATACCCTTTGTTTAACAGTGGGAATTCGATTCATTGAGGCATTCAACATTTCTCATTAAAAAAATTTGGTCAGTTAGTGAAGAGATGTAACTTGTTCATGAGCATGGAATATGAAAACTCTGAAGTATTGATAAGAAGTCTTAGGATGTCTAAATTACTTGTGAGAATTAAAATCTTCTTAACTAACTTTTTCATGAGCATGGAATGTAAAAACTCTTAAGTATGGATATGAAGTCTTCGATGTCCAAAATTACTTGTGAGAATGGAAATCTTCTTAACTAAAACATGATACGAAGTGTTTAATAAAAGTTATTTTTCTGAAATTGATGCACTAAGGATTTAAGTTTCTGAAATTGATGATGCAAAGGAAATGATGCCATATTTAGTCTCTATTTATCTGTTGAACATTCATTCTCTTTATAGTTATTCTTGGGTTATTATTTCCTCTAAGGTTGCACCCTTTCAATCCTCTTTCTTTTGTGAATATCACCACTATAAACATCATTTCTCTTTGCATTTCCTTTGCTCATTGGATTTCCATGACCTTACATTGTTAAAGCATTTTTTCCCCAAAAATCGCAACCTCGGTCAAATTCAATAATATATGAAAATGAGAAATTTCTTATATTTCCTAAAATTTTAAGAAAAAATTAATTATTCTTT
>APFE030644314.1:2206-19883 GCA_000404065.3 Pinus taeda | reverse complement strand
TTTCTCAAATTTTTACAGGGCAACTTTCAAAATTTGACTTTTTACAATGGTGCTTTTGCACAATCTGGTAAAAAAAAATTTACCCCCCCCCCCAAAGTAAAATTACTTTGAGTAACAAATATAATGATCCCAATTATAAAAAAATAGCTCCAAATTATCAAACACACCTTATCTCTCCAAGTTAAAAATAAAACTCCTTCAAAAAATTACAAAAAAACTCCTTATGGCTCCAAAAAATTACAAATCACCTTATTCCTCCACAAATATTACAATTAAAATCCAGAAATTTACACATCCCCTTATTACTCCACAAACAATAAATTAAAACACCCCATATCTCTCCAAAATACAATATTAAAAAAAAACTTTATCTCTCATGGAAACACTCCACTCATTCTCTCACATTCCACTTGCTATCTCTCCAAAATTACAAATCGCTCCAAACTTATCACTCCATTACATAAGGAATTTGAAATACTCCTTATATCTCCTTAAAATTTCATAAAGACTTTATAAACACTCTTTAAAAAAGTCTTTACATACGTTCCATTAAAAATTACAATCACTGTATTTCTCCAGAGCGTTGATTTGTTTGATAACGTTGTTTTTCCTTTGGCCGGAGCACCTTAAAATCCCTGCAATACATGGCAAATCTGACTGGAACAATATTTTTCAATGCTGGAGTATTGATTTGTTTGATAACGCTGTTTTTCCTTTGGCCGGAGCACCTTAAAATCCCTGCAATGCACGACAAATCTGACCGAAACAATATTTTTCAATGTTGGAGTATTGATTTGTTTGATGTATCATTTTGAGCTCAACTAAGATTTAAACGCAGTGAGTTCAACACAATAAAAGCCGGTCAATCCATTTCCTTTGTCCCCAATTCTAGAGATTCATTTTAGCAGCTGAAAATATAACTATAACCATGCAATTTTATTGTCGATTCACAGGAACCAGCGAAATTATTTGAGGAATCATGTCCTGATCCAGCCTCCTATGTATACTAACAGATGAAGCCAACAAGATAATCACGTAGAAAACATCAAGTGGTAGATTTTAGAAACGTCTTCTTCTCTGCCTGATTACGCTATTTGTTTGCATGTTTTAACGTGCCAGAGGTTGGATGTTGGCTGGAATCAGAGCTTAGAGTCCTAGCTCAGAATGATTTAGATGGCTTAAATTGATTGAACCAAGGGCAGGTCACAATATCAAGATTTGCTTATATTTCAGTCAGTGAAATATGGTAAAATACTTGTGCTGGATGGGGTAATTCAAGACAACGATTTTCACACAAGTTGATGGGAATGTAAACGCTTAAGAGGAAAGAGCATTCACATCGGGTTTATGACTATGCCAAATTACAGCGATTTATGAACATCGCAAAGCCTTTTCAGTTCAGCACAATAGCCAAACAGATTTTGCATAATTAATTTTTTATAATAATAAATGATTTTAGGATTTACAAATCTAAAATCAATAATAAAATTTATGTTCCAAAAAACATTGAACAAATTCCATACCAATCATTTGCTGATCAATTCAATGGAGTTTTCCAAAACTTTGTTGAGCTGAAATCTCCTCAAATCTACTGCTGGAATCTCCTTCTCAAATCAACTGCAGCATTACCATAGCTCTGATACCACAATCATGGCAGAAGTGTCCTCAGACACATAATTTTATTAATCAGAAAAAATAAATTACATAATTGATTTGCAAGAGCTTACACCCGAACAACACAAACACTCTTGCAATGAGCTATTTATAAGCTCCACGTCCTAACTACTTCTAATTATGGATCACTTATTAAATAAGGTCCTCCATAATTGTGCCCAAAGACTCGCACCAACAACCGCCGTGAAAAATGTGAAAGCTCGTCACTGTTGAGATCAAGAGAAGGTAGGGGAGGTCTAAGTGAAAATGATAAAGTTACGGAGAGGTAAAAACCCAAAACACAATGGAGAGACAGTGGAGGTGAACAATGTCAAGCAGGTATGGTTCAGAGAGGGCCAGAACGGATCAGGTGCAAGGGGGTAACCACTTCAGTCTGCAGCACACGAGCCCTAACCCTAACCCTTGTAGAGCCTCCACTTTAGGAAAACCGTGAGCCTCATTTTTTTCACTTATTTTATCATAGTTCAATTAATGATTATAATTATAATTGATAATTAAATATCTAGATTCATCTTAACTCTAGATATACCAAGCGCCTAGAGGTAGGAATGAAATATCTTGAGGTATAAACCTCTTTTAAAGTGAAAAGAAATAAATTGATCCCTCTAAGAATTTCGTAAATCTGAATTTAAGTGGATCTAGATTACTCATATAAAATGAAAAAAATGAAAAAAAAAAATGACAAGAAGAATGTCTTGCAAACTCAACATGTTTCTACATTTCTTTTGAAAATATTAAAACATTTATAATATTGGAATAAATTTAAAATAAATTAAAGTATTTATTATATGCTAATAATTTTTTTTACATTATGATAAAATTTTGGATGCTTCCCATTAAAATGCTTTGACTTATGAATATCATTTTCCCACTCCATTTAAATTCAAGAATGTATTGTCCATATAAGATTGGTGCTAAAAACAAACATAGATTGCATTCAGTTACCAACACAGTAAGGCAAAGCCTTATTGTCGAGTGATTGTCAAAGCTAGCAGTGGCCCTAGATATGTTGTTGATTGTTGGAATAAGATGGATAAAGAGAAACCACTGCGGAGAAGTATCATGGTCTACAAGATACAATTCTGTGAGAGTCACAAGCACGATACCTACTTCATGAAAAAATGGGAGCAACACATTAACAAAGACAACCATAGATTGTGTGGATTATCCAAATCCATCACAAACAAACTTTATTTAGCAGACAATCATAAATTAACTAGAATGATTCCTCTATGAAGGGTCAGATTTTCTTTAAATTTTACTTATAGTGTTATGATGTCGATCCGACAACTATAATGCGTTTTGTTTCTCTATAATTTCATGTAAACTTCCAATAAAAAGGTGCCATGGTTAGTGATCTACTAGCTTGGTAACTGAATTAAAAAATTTGAACAAAAACGACTGGCCATCAACTTGACAGGAGGGAGGTCAGGGAATCTGGTATACAGTAGAACCCTAGGGTAGGGCCGTTGAGCATGAGAGGATGCAGCAAGAAGACCCAAAGATTGATTTCTCCTTGAGCGACAGAGCCCGTTTTGGTGGTTTTCTACAAGGCCATGGTGACATCCAGGGAGTTTTACAGACCAAATATCATGATGCGAGCCAAGGACACCATTGGAATATGCTTGATTTTCATAGTTCCCTCCAGGTATTGCACTAAAATATTTATGTCTTTAAATAGTCAGAGGAGTTATAATCTAGGTATGCCCTGCAAAGTATAAGGTACTACATGACTATGGACTCTGAATCCAGCGCAAATGAATTCTCTGAGATCACAAGAAAACGAGCTACTGGGATGCTCCCATTATGCTTGACAAATATTTGGTTTTAATGCAGCAAATAAAACATTGGATGTGGTAGCGATAGTAGGGTCAACATTACATTTCTTTAATATTTTAGTTTTAAGTAAAGTTTTCTCTTGTTCTAGAGCAAGGATTGTTAATGGAGAGTTCCTTATATGTAAGTTGATATGTGTGGAGGTTAATAAAAGGTGGAGCATGGTTTCTGGGATGTTCTGCAAAGTAGATGACACTACACTACTAGGGACTCATTAGAAGACACTACATTACTATGGACTCAGAAACATTTTTGGTGTTTTCATTCCCCATTAGCTTTCATTGTACTTGAGTAGCTCCTTAATGTATCTAATTTGTGTGTGCACTCCTTTTTAAGATGTTTCTTCTCCTATGATGTGAGGTAATCACCTCTGCACATGTTTAATGTGTGCATTATAGCTAGCTCCTACTATTTTGAACTCCTCCATAGTGCAAATAATGTGCAATCATGGGAAACTATTTGAGTTTCTAGATTGCATGCCAGAGAGGGGGGCTTGCGTTAGCAAGGAAAAAGTATAAAAATTTCTTGGAGGTCACAACTTTGGGATATGACATCATGAGCACTCGGAGTGATATACTAATTTCACCATTTTCTCAAATACAACTAAAATATGTAAAAGTGCAAATAAAATATTATATTTATTTTTTCAACATTGGAAAATTTAACACTTTTAAAAATTTAAACATTAATTTTGTTTTACAATACCCCTCCTAACCACAAACTTTTCACAGTGCAGGAAAAAGACATCCCAACAAACTTTTCATAATGCCTGCCGGAAAATGACATCCCAACAAACTTTTCATAATGCCCAAAAATGACATCTGAGAGAATTGTGAATTATGGTTTTACTACTAGCAGACCCAATATGGAAAGCCACCATTGAATGTTCAGTGCATTGATGGCGGCAGACCCAGTATTGAATGCTACAATCAAATCTTCAGTCCATTGGGGCAGATGCAATATTGAATACCACCATCAAATCTTCATGGACAAGAAGTGATTCTAGTGGAGGATATTGAGGGGCTTTGTTCATACTGTGTACTTTAGCATTTGGCCTAGCTAGCTAGATATATCTGTCTACTAGCTTCAGGTATCTCTCTTCTCCATATCATGGTTGCAGGTAAACATTGTTCACTTTTTTTCTAAACTACCATCTGAGTCAAACTACCATCAGAACAAGCAATTACAATGAACCCTGTATAGAGGAGCACGATTTTTGGCCTCGGAAATCGGTGATGGAGTTCGGTCCAAGAATGATACGGGTGTGTTTGTTGTATGCAAATTAATCCAAAGTTCATTTCACATAATCGACTTCGAGAGATTCTCAGTTCTATTGGCTAACTTACAGAGACCGTGTTTAGTGCGAAATAACTAAACTTCCAGAGCTTTGTATAAAAATAAGGTAGCTCTACATGGTTTTCCAGAGCTAGGAACTGTTATCATTCAAAAAATCGGAGACATATTCTTGTTGTCTTTGGAATTATCTATCTTCCTGAAGTAGCTTTCCTCTTTTCGATATATTCAAAACCTGGTGAGTCATTCCCAACTTTAAGTTTATCTTTAAAAGCATGAGAGTACCATTCTAGTACATTTTAGAGTTTGATTTATACTATAAAAACTATCCTATTCTTGCTTCGAGACATGAAGCCGCAGATAAATACCAAAGATCACTTTTGTGCATTCCATTTTGAGCCCAATCTAACGCTCCAAACTATTTTTCTATAGAAACCAAATCCAAAAAACTGAAATTGTCATCACATTGTGATCCCATATGGGTTGAATCCTCCTCTCTCCGATAAAATCCTCAAGCTTGTTGAATCCATTGCTGGCCTCTTCCTAGAAGAGTGAAAGTAGATTGGTCCCTTCCCGCAGGATAAGTTGAGGGTGCTTTGCATTCAGATGTTGCCATTGGAGGTTGTTGTAGTGATCCCTTAGGCAAGTCTAGCCTTTAGTGCAGTGAAAGCTAAGGAAACACATGTGAGGATTTCCCTTTTGGTTGGGCTCCATTCCTCTTCATTTGGAAGGTCCTTCATGCCATTCCCAATCTTTCCAAAGGTGATATGGAAAATTTTCTATCGATGCTAAGTGCATGTCGATTAGACAAACATACATATATATATATTGCTCCATTGCAGGTGTGATGTGCTAATGTTCTCCCATGCAGTAAAAATATTTATTGCCTTCATTAACTAAATTTTCATGGCTTCATGTAGATAAAACACTAAGGTCACATGATTCAGGTTCATCCCATAATGATTCATTTTTTCAAAGAGTTTTAGTGCCTCCTTGCCCTAGTCATGCATTGTGTATCCTACAATCATTACATTCCATGAGAATATACTTCGTCGAGGCATTGTCTCAAATAATTAAACTTACTTATGAATGCAACCACATTTTGAATACATTGCTATCAAGGAATGCACCCCCGTGACATCAAACATGAATCCATTTCTACTTATTTTATCATGGATCTCCGTACCCTGTTCTAAAGCTTCTAAATTGACACATACTAGAAGAATACTGACAAATTTTTTTGAGTCTGACTTCATAACTACCAATTGCATTTGTTGAAAAAGCTCCAAGGCTTTTGCATCATGCCCATTCTATGGAAATCCTGTTATCAATGCATTCTATGAGACTACATTCACATCAGGCATTTCCTTAAAGAGTTCCAGGGCTCCCTGAACAAGTCCATTTTTTGTATAACATATAATCATTGCATTTCATGACATGAGGTCTCTATGATGCATTTTTCCAAATAATTACCATGACTTGCCTATCATACATATCAATAAGTGCAGTCATCACCACAACATCGAAATTGAAATCCACTTTGAATTATTTATTAATGGATTTCCATACCTTGCTCCAAGCTAGCACAAGCTCGAAGAAGACTAACAAATGTTTTTAAATTAGCACTTATGCCTATCAATTTCATTTCAAAAAATAGCTTCAGGGCTTCCTTACATTGCCCATTCTGTGTAAATCTTGCAATCATGACATCCCATGAGACCACATTCCGTTGAGGCATTTCCTTAAAGAACTTTAGGGCTTCATCAATGAGTCGATTCTATGCATATCCTGCAAGCATGGTTGTTTGTGAGACAACATTTTGTTGACACATTTTGTTAAACAAATCACGTGCCTTCCATATACTTCCACATTTTTCATACATGTCTTTGAGGGAATTTGCTATAACCACATCATATAGAAACCCATTTATAATTATTTCTTCATGGGTCTCCACACCTAGTTCTAGGGCTGCCATGTTACTGCAAGATGGAAGAATGCTAGCAAAGGAAACAGTCTCTCACAATTGTCAATGCAATTGAGGTTGTCTTGGCCCCTGATGGGTTGGTACCAATGAGGGCTCTGCCTATTCAGCCTCTTGTGGATGGCTATGCACTCTATGGCATAGCTCTGGAGGCAGTCTATACGATTAAACTGGGAGGAAATAAGATCGATTCTAAGAATGATACTTTGTGAAGAGTTTGGGAGATTGTTCAGAAGTATTTGAAGATAAAAACTACTGCTAAGAGTTCCTCTATTAATCCCGGCTTTATCAAATACAATTCTCTTGTCAGTGACGTTATTTCTCCTAACATGGTCTATGCAACAAGACAGTAAATGGTTGTGAGTGCATTCAGTACTGTAAACCCAAAATTTCAACATTTCTTGGACTTTTAGTGTGGACTCTATTCTCACATATTTTGTTCAGATGTATTTATGTGATATTGGTAGCTGAGCTATATGTTTGTTGATTTGCATTGTCTATATCAATGGCCAATCTGCATTAGTGGACTTTGATATTTCTAGCAAGGCAAGGGGGTTGGATGTGTCTTTCTATCGAGACTTTCTTACCAACACTTTAGTTGGGGCAAAGCTAGTCCAAATCCAACTTGGGTTGACAAGTCCTCTATATGATAATACCAGCGTTAATGCTATACTAAATGGGTTGGAAATAATGAAGATAAGTAGTCCTGCTAGAATTCTGGATGAGCCCTATCCTGTTCATGGCAATAGTCCTATGAACTCCAAAAGAAAAAATGGGAAGATAGGACCTATTATTGGATCAATTGTTGGAGCTTTTGCTACACTGAGACTACTAGCAATAGGGTATTGCATATATATCCACCCAAAATCGAAGTAAAAGAACTCCCCTCCAACCGATTGTCTCTTTCTTTGCATGGTGGGAATTCAGAAACTATGACCAGCAAAGTTTCCCCAGGTTCCCACAAGAGTGGTACTGGTAGCTATGCTTCGTCTGCATCTTCAAGTATGGGCCATTTCTCTATATTTGTAGAGATACAATAATCCACCAACAACTTTGATGAAAATTTTATACTTGAAATGAGAAGTTTTTATGAAGTTTATAAAGGTGAACTAGAAGATGGGACAATGTTTTGCTAAGGGATTTTGTCAAACATATCACTTGCAATTTATATTCTTCCCCATTTCACATACATCCTTACAAAGGGATTCCATACAACATATTCATCTCAAAACCACTCCCTTGATTCATTCATGAATCTCCATGCCTTTTTCTAGAGTTTCCAAAGTGGCACACATGAAGAACCGTATAAAATATTTTGGATTCTAGCCCAATACCTTTATGTTGTATCTTTTCAGAGTTTCAGGGCCTCAAGAGCATGCCAATTATGTGCATATCAAGCAATGATAGTGTTCCATTAGACCACGTTTTGTAAAACAATTACCATGCCTTCTCTATAGTTTCACATTTCACATGCATGTCTATGAGGACATTTTCCACAAAGACATCCAACTAAAATATAATTATAATTATCTTCACACCACCTTCTAAATCTATCAATTTGGCACACAATCAGAGAAATTAAATGCCCTTTTTCATTTTAATTATGTTTTCTGCTAGTTATCAAATTTTTTTCTTAGACATAGGGTATATGATATTAAGTTGTAGTTGGTGGACTTGGTCAATGGTTGTTAGAGGTAGCTGGTGAATTTTCAGGCCCTATTTCAATGAATGGTGTGGTCTCTTTTGTGATCCGACAGTAGTCCAAGAGGTCTTAAAATCCCATACTTTAGTTCCTCCATAGAATCATTTGTCTTGGCAAATAATTGATTGCTACAACCTGCTCTATTTTTCTCCCCTTCATTGCCAAGGAAGGTATTAATTTTGCATCATTGACATTAACTTTTGTTGCAAGAATTGGAGTCTTCATGCCTTCACCAATTTTGCGGAGTTTGTTGCTAGTTTTCTCGAACAAGAAGAATGAAAAAATATGTTTTTCCTATCACTGCAATCTACACCAATATGGTAAACATTCTTTCACAAAATCCTATCTCTAGTTAATAAAAATTTACCATTTTGAGATGCTTCTATATCATCAAATGTTGTTACCATGATCGTGTATTATGGTAGCAATCCTTGAATAAGAGATCTAAATAAAAATATCTGCAAAAAAATGTACTTGCAATGAATAGATGAAGGGCTTTTATATAGACATTGATGCTAGTGCCACCATTTCATTCAAAGCTGGCAATGCTGACTGCATGGTGCATGCTGATGTACACTATGGAATGTTATTATGAGGACTTGTGCATGAAGTCTTATGTTCTTGTTTAGTATTGTTGCACACTACTACTAAATGAACAAGTTCTTAACTTTCACTGTCGTACAACAAATAGCTGCAACAAGGCATAAACAAATGACTCTACTAGCACCAATTTTCTGGCCACAACTTGTAGATCCCTTGTTTGACTTCTTAACATTAATTGTATGAATTATTATCTTTTCACTAGGCACTAATTTAGTTTTAGCTCCATTCAAGCCAAAATTATAGTTCTAGAGTATTGATTTTGTATTAGTGATTGAAAGATTTTTCTTAACAACATCATTTCCAATGTGAAATACAATAATCCTTGATTATTCAGCAGAATCATCTTCTCCATCCTTACCGTTAAAAAATTCTGAAGAAGCATTGAAAAACACTTTCAACTTTTTAGAGCACACGAGCTGTGAATTGGGGTGTTAACTTCATCTTTACAATTCTCAAGATGACCTACATGTTCCTCATCACCTACTAATTCCACTTATGTATAATTTTCAAGTTCATAACATCTTTTATGAGCTTCTTTGTAAAGCATTGCCAAATTCTAGAGCATTTGACTTGTGAACTAGGGTGTTCAACTCAATTTTACAGTCCTAAACAACACCTACATGTTCCTCATAAGCTGAATATTTCCTTTCTGTATAATATTCTAAGTTCTTAGAGTAATATCTTCTGATCTTCTTTATAATGATGAATATATTTTGAGAAACTTTGTTGAGTAGATTCTTTAATATAAGATTTAGATAAGCCTAATAATTCATTTATGAGGGCTAACAAGCAGTCTTCCTCTCCTATTATAATTTCTTTGCATATAGCAAAGCTACCATTGATGGTGTGCACCTATGAGCCAAGAATGGTTCGAACGTTCTCAGGTGGAGAGTAAGCAACATCCATTCTCCTTGGATAATAATTAGGTAGACAATGGCCCCATTAACAAGTATTTTAATTCTATCATCAATATAGCACTAATTTTGTCCTTCTGCAAGAACTGTGGTGGAAGGATTGCCACTAAGTAGACTAGAAACAAAGTTGTTATCTAACTTCATTTCATTTGTCAAGTATCTGAATGATACTAGCCTCTGTGCTATCGCTGAAGATCTAACAACATCAATTGACATTGATCCTTCTGCTACTTAATATTGTGGGCCCCTGTAACAAGGGTAATGATCCATGAGAATAGTGTACTGCAATTGATACTAGTCTCATATGGACCTTTCCCAAATCTTTGCAACTCTAGGACTAAGGCACTACATTGCCCCGCCTCACCCTTGCAGGTTTAGTTGCATGCATGGAAAAATTTATCTCTATCTTGTAGAATTTTTTAACTCGAACACATTTTTTTTTACTTGTCCAATATAAACATGCTTCATATATGTCTTCCCTCTACTAAACATCACATCATATCCATGATGTTCAAGTACAACTACAAAATCTAAATTTTTCTTCAGACCAGGCAAATGCATTACATTCTTTAGGTCAAGATGAGAGTTTGAATCCCTCTTAAAGGTGACCATGTCAGTCCCTTTGGTACTATACTTGCCATCATCTCCAAGTTCTATGTATAATTGTAGGTCCTTCTCCTCTAGGCTGTTGAAGAACTCCTTATTATCATATTAAATGAAGTACCAGAATCTAAATACCATACACTACCTTGTATAATACTTTTCATGCATGCAACTCGAATTTTGATGTGAGAACATCACCTCTTAATGCTCCTGCAGGCTTATTACGAGATTTCTTATGTGGACACTTGGTTGCATAGTGTCCATATTCATGGCAGTGAAAACATTTAATTTTACTGAGGTCTTTCTTCTTGACATAGTTATGGATGGATTCTACCTTGCTTTGGCCTTCTTTCCCTTGGCTTTCTTTCCTTTGCTTGCTAGACCAATTTTTTTCTTCCTCCTCAATTTTGGATGTGACACCATATCTAGTTCTTCTTCTAATCTCCTCTTACACTAAATTAGACCAATGCCTCTCCAAATTTGGGAGTTTGTCTCTTCCATTAACCAAATTTTGAAAGTCGTTTCAAGACTATTGAAGTATGTAACTAGGTTCGGTATTCATAATTTTACTTGAGTCATAATGACATATATTTATCAAAAGAAAGCAAAAGAAATTTTATTATTAATTAAAATGACTTGCTAAAGCATGGGTTTCATGCTTGGGTCAATTTTCATAGGTCAAGCCTCCATTCTAGGATTTTAGGATTTTTATATGAGCCAAAGTAAAATTTATTTTGTCAAAAGTCTCCTCCATCAAGTCATCTTGCAAAGTCAGTCTCCAAACAAATCCTTCAAAACTCGGCTTCACAAAAAGGATCAAGTCGGCTTATTTTACTATGGTAAACAACTATATATAGGCGTGTAAACTTCACTCTAATTGAAGAGAGTAGAGATGAATTCGGTGTACCTCAGAGATACAAATTTGGAAATTTCAGAGAAGAGTTTAGTGAATCTCAGTGAGGAATTCGGTGAAGTTATAGTGGAGAATAAACCAAAGTTACAAGATGTTGAAGTGTTAGTGCAAGTAGAAATATTTTAGGGATATCACCACCACAGAACAAAGTCTAGGCTATCACCACAAGACCAAAACTTGGGCTACTACCACATGGCCGAGACATGAGTGTATTGCAATGTTTGAAGTATCATTTTAGGACCAAAACTTAGGCTACCACGACAACATCGAAGCATGAGTGTATTATAGAACAATGTGTGCTATCATTATAGGATTGAAGTTCACTAAAGAACCGTATTATTATATGTGTGCTAACACTAAAAGACCGAAGCGTATTATGTCATCATATGAGTAATACCATCATAGGACTGAAGCATAATAGAGATGCCACAGAACTGAAGCATGATATGATAAGCTTGACTTGATAGATGGAAGTAGTCCTTAATCTAGGATGTGGGGTTTTTTCCTTGGTTGCGTGCCTACATCTCATGTCATCATCTATTTATTGATTTCCATTAGTATTGATGATAAGAAAAATTTAAATCAAAAGAATAAAACTAATAATGAAACATCACAAGATATTGCAATAATAAGATAAATCAATTAACTTGCCACCCTATTAGATTTCTCAACATGGTATCAGAGCTATGGTGGAAGAATGTTGAAGATCGCCTTATTGGAAATAAGGAAATGTAGTTATTCCCTGATCTATACATTGAAGGACCAAATGATTAATTAAGGATCGAGTTGTCTGGAATAGAAAGAAAATGTGTAAGGCTCCTTTTAAGTAGTCTGAAATACAAATTTGTGAACAAAACACCATCAAAGAAGCTAGCTATATAGAAATATATCAAGTAATAGAAGATCCTTTGTTAAAAACCATGAACTTCGACAATAATATAGAAAGTTGACCTTGGACTGTCATATAAATTCAAAGGATGAAATCCGAATGAAATAAATATATCCTTGTAACCAAAAGGGATAGAGATCCTAGGCACATTCATAATATGGACAATATTTGATCTAGAAGTCTCCTCAAACAAAGGGAATTCAACGAACTAGCTCAAAAAAATCAAGTAAGTGTTGTCACTATTCCTTATCAAATGCATATGAAACAAGTCTAATGGACTATCAAATCAAAGGTATGTAAACAAAAGGTACTTATATTTATTTAAATGAGCTCCTAGATTTAAAATATTATTAAAATCTTAGATGGTCTATATAATCCTTGTTTATAGTTAGTCTAGGGTAAAGATTGTAATCCCTAAATGACCTACGAAATACTCATACAAGAACCTTAATCCTTATATTCTAGGGTTTATAGGTAATATAGGATGTCAAGTAAAATCCTAGTAGCCTAGGATTCTATCCTCCATTATTAATCTAGATTGAAAATTAACATCATGTTCTTGATATCACATGTTTTGCTTGAAATTATTTGTTTTAGGTATAAAATATCATGGCTTAATTCAAAGAAATCACTTCAAGTAATCCCTACAAGGTTTGTTAAGGAACATCTCCAAGTATGTTTTAGACTATACACTTTATGAAATTCTCTTACTATAAAAGTTACGTTCATTATCTTTTTAAATTTGCGTTACATTACCAACATCATGGTTTCTATCTCCCTGAATCATAAAGATTTTTATTTGGGTGATTAATCATTAGATAAATCTACCCTCTTTATACATGTGATCATTCTTGTGGAACCCTAAAAAGGTTCTTTGTAAATCCCTAACCTAAGGTTAAGTTAATGCTAATGTGAAAACCCTAGTCTTCTTAGGTTTACTGATGAAATCTAGAAAATTATACTCTTTTGATGTTTGGAGTTTTGATGATGTCATGTTTAGAGTTTTGGTATTATTAAGGAAACCCTAATCCTTTAGCATTGGATATTTGTGACCTTTAGGGTCTTTGGAAGATTAGGGTTTAATGTATTATGTACCTTAGATCTTTAAGGTTTGGTAGAGTTTATAAGCAAGACCCTTATTTAGCCAAAGATGATGTCCTAGGAATGAATCCCTATGTGTGTGTTTGTCCTTCTGATCAAAACCCTAGCCTAATTGGAATTGTTATATGCTTAACTTTAATGTTTTATATTTGTGTCTCGGGTTCGCTCGATATATGTTGTTATGATATAATTGTGCATGAATATGAAATCATAGATGTTTACATGTGCTAACCTAATTGTTGATGCTCAGTGTTCTAGGATTTGTAGCTAATCCCTATTAGAAGTCAGATGTTCCACAATATAATTATGATGATAAAATATAGGGTTTACAAAAGGTTAGTCATATTTTTGAAACCTTATATTGTGTTGTGAATGATGTTTTATTATTGATATCTAAGGCTTAGTATTTAATGGAATCTTGGGTTTGCATTAAATCCTAGTAGAAGTCTAACATTTGAAATCTAAAGTTGTTAGAAGCATTTTACTTGTTTGAAATTCTTCTAGGGTTTGCAATATGTCATAGAAGTTTTTGTCATATCTCTGAAAGAAATATTGAAGCCCTAGATATAATGAGACTAATATATTAATTGATTTACTTTAATTGATGTGATCTAGGGTTTGTAACAAAACCCGAACAATAAGTTGAAGTATAGAAGTATGTGTCTCTTGTTGATTATGAACCTAACTATGTTTAGCCGGTATTTGATGTTAAATTCTATTGCTTACATTATTGAATGATTCTAATATAGTTATGCTTATATATATATATGTGTGTGTGTGTGTGTGTGTGTGTGTGTGTGTGTGTGTGTGTGTGTGTGTGTGTGTGTTTTGTTGTGCTTGATGTCTAAGTTGTGTAGGTACACAAATATTCAAGAATTTGAAGATATTAGTAAGTGAATTTGACTTGATTGACAAGCATGATGAAGGAAGTTATATGAACAAGATGACTCTGATAAGAAGGATGGAAGCCATAAAAGATTCTATGATGATATAGAAAGAAGTTTATCTCCCTAAGTTAAGAGGGAGTCTGGATAACATATAGGGTATATCTCCCAAGTTGAGAGGGAGGGAATATTATAGTCATAATGGATGGATACCTTGAATAATAACTTGGAGAATTAATATTGAGTTGTCGCTGAAAGAAGGAAAGAAAGATTTGTTTGTTGCATGTGAAGTTGGAAAGGAAGTTGAATGATTGAGGAAACATTTGTCAATATTTGTTTCAGAAGCCTCAAAGTCCTACTATTGTGATGCAACATCAAGAAGTTAGAAGACCCTTAAGGTTTGTGTTTACTCATGAGTATTTGAGAAGTTGTTACTAATTGGGGTTGCGACTGTTTAGGTATGTAGAATTTCTTGTAGAATCACAAGCTCATGTAATATACTAAAGAAAAAAACAAGAATCTACTTCTACTTTCAACTAGCGGAATCCAATAGATTGATGAAAACAATATGAACAATAAGAAGATAAATCAATGACACATTACACAATAAGTGTCCGTGGAAAGTCTCAGCTGAAAACCCCACTATTTGTATTGCATTAAATCAGAAATTCAAGATGAGAATGCAATGCTTGTTCTCACAAGAACAATCCCAACACAGTATAATCAATTCTCAGCTCACAAGCTAGCTCAAGCCAAATCCTTAGCCTATTCTGCAACTCTCCAAGCCCCTATTTCCTTGCACAATTCCTATGGATGAATAACCCATATAAATGGGAACCCAGTGCTTCTAAAATTGTACAATCCAATCTAGGTTGACTTCCTGAATGCATACGTGATCTATACAACTCAGTAAATCATACAATTGATAGTACATTGTTCCTACACTCTAGTCTCAATTTGATCTTTCTCATAATCAACATGCATGATTTTATGATGAGGGAATCTTCAATTAACTAGAGTGACACTTATGGATGCACTAGTGCACCAACTGGTTGTTAACTCTCTATTAGTTCCACATATAGTTTGGAACTAATTTAACTGAACATAACTTAATAAGCCGAGTTATCTAATTACAACTCACAATTAAACTCATCATGGACCCCTAAAACTTAGGGAGAAGATATACATGACTTCCAAAATACTTTCAACTAGAAATTCCTAAGTTAACTGAATCCACTTAACTTAGTTAACTATTACAAGTTGCTATGAGAAAAGAATTACAATTTTAATTCACAATCTAATTCAAGGACAAATTAAATTGGAATTTCTGGATTCTATTTTTAAGATTTCTTGTTATTTTCAACACTCCATCTCAACAAGAAAGGAATTCAACCCAATCCTGATCCTGAACCTTTGGAAAGTTTTGCATGTAACACTTCTCTCTATTATTGTTGCTACAACAACTCCAAAAACAAAAAATACATTCAACCTAAATCAGTATGATGCATCTGCCATCAAAGTCTCTAAATGTTATTGCCTCTGTTGACTAAAAACTTTGCGCTTCTTCTGACTCTACCTTTCTGCATCATTGTGAACCCTTCTCTACGCTCTTCCGTATATGACTGTTCTAGCCTTTGTCACTCTGATCTCTGACTGCATCAATCGCGACTGATTCCTCTCACTACTATGTACTTTTGGCTTCGTAGCAAGGTACAATCCATAAGATAATACCTCTCAATGGACCCTATAAAATTTCAGCCCTCTTGGGACTATCACTTCACATCGCCCCACCTCACATCTGGAGGTATGGCTGCATATGCTCCCTCTTCCCACTTGGCTCGAAATTTCCCCTTATTGGAGGTCTCTTCTTGTGTGGATGCCTCCACTCGATCTCCTCTCTTCTTATCCAATTGTGACTACTCCACAATTGTCTGAGACTGCTTTTGAGGCTTCTTCTAGGGCTACATGTTGACAGGTAATTCACTTTTCCTCTCAACCACCAAGTCTCTAAAATTTTCCTTTCTCCTCAAGGATTTTATGCATCTTGTACCTAGTGATCATACAGGTGCTTGTCTCACATGCCAATCTGTTTCATTTGTCTCATGGTGTTGTGTTTATGGAAAACTTTTCCCTTACTAAAAATCACATCATAGCGATAGTCTTCCAATACTGTGACTAAAACAAGATTCTTCTTTAGTCCTGGAACATACATCACATTTGTGATCGTGAGAGGGGGGCTAAACTCCCTCTAAAAGGTAATTGTGCCTAATCCAGTAGCATTTTACCTCCCATCATCTCCAAACTCTATGTTTCGCTTGAGGTATTTCTCCTCAAAATCACTAAAGAGATCTCTATTCCCCGACATATGGAATGAGGCACCACTGTCAAGATACCACACACCTCCCATGACAGTGTTTTCCATGCATGCAATGAGAGTGAGATCAAGTTTTAAATGTGAAGCTAGAGCTTCACCTACTACCGCTACTGTCGACTCCTTCTTTCTTGCTTTCTTCTGTGAGCATTTCTTGGCATAGTGCCTGTGCTCGTGAGAGTAAAAACACTTGCCTTTCATCAAGTCCATCTTCTCTCCACCCTCCTCGCCTTGGGAATTATTTCCCTTGGCCTTCTTTGTCTTACTCACTAAGGAAAAATCCTCTTCCACTTCCTTGGAAGAGGTCTGTTGGGTCCCTATAATACTAGTGATTACCCCATTACTATTGTAGTTATACCCCTTATTAATATTGTTGTGCCTCTATTTCCCCCATATTGTTATTGTTGTGCCCCATAGAATCCCTCTATTTTTATTTTTGTGGCTTTATATTATTATTGTTAGGTCGGCTAGATTATATTGTGACTCCTTAGACTCCTATATATAGAAAGGAGGTTTTGTCATTTGAATCATCCAAGAATTGTTCATTTATGTAATGTAAATGAGGTTTCCCGCTTGAAGAGGCTGAATTCTAAGGCGTTGATCTATCTTTTCTATCTTTTCTTGAGCTGGTTTCATAACATTTGGTATCAGAGCTCTAGATTTTAGGGTTTCGCTGCTCCAAACACGTCATCGTGGAATTTTCACTATAACTTTTTTTCTGTGATGTTTCAGAAGTCACAAACAAAACCCATTTGATAAGAAATCACTCTGAATCTTGGGTCGAAATTTCAGAGCTTGTCGCGCTATATTTGCAGAGATATGATCTAAGGAAGTTGGTCTTTTTGCAGACTCCTGAATTACATTCCAAACAGGTGACCTGGGGAAAATCGTCATAACTTTCTCTCTGGGGATC
>APFE030644311.1:6332-27522 GCA_000404065.3 Pinus taeda | reverse complement strand
AAGCCACAAAAATAACAATAGAGGGATTCTATGGGGCACAGTAATAAAAATATGGGGGCAATAGGGGCACAACAATATAAATAAGGGGTACAACTACCATAGTAATGGGGTAATCACTAGTATTATAGGGACCCAACATTGATATAACAACATTCAACATTAATGATAGCATACAAGCATAGTAGAATGTAGTACAACACTTTTGATCATTTAAAAATTATTGTAATTGTCCATAGTAGTATTGAAGTTTGGGTGTAAATGGATATGGAGACAAGGATGTTGTTTATGCTCTCTCTTTTCACTCTCTTTTGGGATGTAATAACCCATTTGCGTTGAGAAGCAGAATTCTAGCTAGAATTCGCCTTCTGGTTCCACTTGCAATACAAAGTCATTAATCATATGATCAACACATTTCACATACTTATTAAGAAATGACACATGGAAAACATCATGGACTTTCACTGTCAGAGGTTGTGCAAGTCAATAGGCCACTAGTCCAATCCTCTCAAGAATATTGGAAGGCATGAAATACTAAGGTGCTAGTTTGGCACATGATACAATCCTAAGGGACATATTCTTGGGCTTGATGTGAAAGTAAACCTATTCCCCAACCTGAAACTCCTTAAACATCCTATGCTGATATGCATAGCTCTCCTACCTATCTTGTGCTACCTTTAAATTTTTCTTGATTACTTGCATTTCCTATTCCATCTCTGCCAACATGTATGGTCCAATCAATAACTTGTTCACTTGATCACTCCAACCAATAGGAATATTACAACTCTTCCCATAAAGTGCCTCAAATAGACTCATCTTCAAATATTCCTGATACTCATTTTTATACACAAACTCTACCAGTGGAGGATACTCTTCCTACTTTCATTGTTGATGCATGATGTACATACATCTTCAACATGCCCTCAAGAATCTTGTTGACTCTCTCTGTCTGTGATTGATAAGCTGCAGTAAAAGCAAACTTTGTCCCCAAACTTGCAAATAACTCTTTCCAAAACCTGGAAGTGAACTTGGAATCTTTATCTGACACAATCTTCTTCAGAACACCATGCAACCTCACTATATCTTTGATGAAGACCTATGCTACCTCACTATATCTTTGATGAAGACCTATGCTACCTCACTAGCTCAAGGGTTGGGCTTGAGCTTAGAGACTTTGTAATACATATTTGGGACTATGGGGGAGGGTTGAATTACATAATTTTGGAGGCGAAGGTCGAGGATTGAGCACTGAAATTGCAAAGTGCGTAGTATTGGGGGGTAGGAACCGTGCATTTCATAATATCAATATGTAGGGTTGTAACTTGAGGGATGGAACTCCGCAATGCATAGTTTAGGAGGGCCATATGAGGCTAAGTTGCTTGGTCAGAAGTTTTCAAAATTTGACTATGCCAAGGATGAATGAAGCTTATGTGAATAGTGATGAGACTCGACTATGATCACACACTTAGAACACTTGATGAAATTACAACATAGATCATCCATGACAAATGAAAAACATACTTCCCTCAGCGCGACAACTTTGCGATGACATGTGACAAGTACGACACTAAAGATACACTTTGCGATGACCGTGACAACACTTGTGCAACAACGATTAAAACTTTGGGATTGAGTGCAAAAAATGTTTACATGGTAATATCAACTCATTTTCACAAAGTTAATTCATTGAAACCACAAAAAAAAGCTTATATACATTATGCAACATTTAACATGTGAAACGAAGACATTTTGCTTTTCTTGCAGAAGGGACCAAAACACTTAGAGAACACACATACAATGGATTTCAATGTTTGCGATGACAATATGCAAGACCAAGACAGGCTCCAAAATTTGGTGCAGACCAAATTTTGGAGGGTGTTGTAGCAATGACACCACATACTACTAAAGACATGCCTAACATATCATGAACACCATATTGCTTATTGGAGATTTATAACACAATTTGATGTGGTATTTATAACATACATATGGATATAGACATAGCCAAAACACGAAATCAAAACATATACAGAAAGAAATTCACTCACTCGATGAATAAAGAAGGATACATAGCCTGCATCTTACCAACCATCTCCCATGTAACTTCATCGGGCCAAAAGCACTTCCACTGCACTTTAAATTGCTTGATTGCTGGATTCTAGAGCATAAGCATCTTTCACTGCAAAATGAACTGAGGTTTTAGCTAGAATTCTCCTTCTAGTTCCACCTACAATACAAAGTCATCAATCATATGATCAACATATATCACATACTTATTACGAAATGAGACATGGAAAACATCTTGGAATCTCACTATCGGAGGTTGTGCAAGCCAGTAGGTCACTAGTCCAATCCTCTTAAGAATATTGAAAGTCATGAAATACTAAGGTGCTATCTTGGCACATGATACAATCCTAAGGGAGATATTCTTGGGCTTGATGTGAAAGTACACCTATTCCCCAACCTGAAACTCCTTAAACATCCTATGTTGATATGCATAGCTCTCCTACCTATCCTATGTTAACTTTAAATTTTTCTTGATTACTTGCATTTCCTATTCCATCTTTGCCAACATGTCTAGTCCAATCAATACCTTGTTCACTGGATCACCCCAACCGATAGGAGTATTACAACTCTTCCCATAAAGTGCCTCAAATATACTCATCTTCAAATATTCCTGATACTCATTGTTATACACAAACTCTACCATTGGAAGATACTCTTCCTACTTTCATTGCTGATGCATGACGTACATCTTCAACATGCCCTCAAGAATCTTGTTGACCCTCTCTGTCTGCGAATATTAAGTTGTAGTAAAAGCAAACTTTGTCCCCAAACTTGCAAATAACTCTTTCCAAAACTTGGAAGTGAACTTGGAATCTTTGTCTGACACAATCTTCTTCAGAACACCATGCAACCTCATTATATCTTTGATGAATACCTATGCTACCTCACAAGCCGAATTCGTTGACTTCACTAGAATGAAGGGAAATACATTTTTCAACATGTCAACTACAACCATAATAAAATCATGATGTCTAGATGTCCTTGGAAACACTATAATGAAGTCCATGGAAATGCCCTCCCATTTCCATTCTAGAATCATTATCAGTTGCAGTAATCCACCTAGATGATTACACTATGATTTTACCTGTTGACAATGCAAGCATCTCGCAAAAAAAATTTCACCTCTTTCTTGAAATTCGGCCAATGGGAGAAATTATTAACCATTATCAATATCTTCTGATCCCGGTTGACCTGAATATGGATTGACATGAAATTCTTGCAAGATAAGCTTCTTGAGCTTGCTATTGTCTGACACATAGATCATGTCCCTAAATATTAGCAAACCATCTGTTGTGGGATGATAGTCTACATCCTATTCGTATGTGCCTTGTTGTTATAACTTGTGCTTATGCTGCTATTACTTGTCATCATGTTGTCTTGCCTGCCATATCTGAACTTGTAAATTTGTCCCATATGAACTCATTGCTGCTATGTGATTTACATGTATTCTTCTTCTAAGAGCATTTGCAACCCTGTTCTCTTTTCCCTTCATGTATCGGATCTCAAGATCAAACTCATTGGTCATAGACAACCACCTAGCTTTCCTAACATTCATATTAGGTTGGTCAAATAAGTATCTCAATCCATTGTGATCACTCATCAAGATGAACCTTCTACCAATAACATAGTGTCTCCACATCTTCAATGCATGGATGATCATTTCCAACTCAAGATCATACATCACATAATTCTTCTTGTGCTCTTTCAGTTTCCTTGATTCATAGCACACTAACTATCCTTCTTGCATCGGAACCCCACTAATTCCTCTCTTGCAAACATATATACATACCACAAACTCTTTATCTGGATTTGCAATCTTTAGAACTAGAGCATTTGTAAGAAACTTCTTTAACTGCTCAAAACACGCTGCACATACCTCTGTCCATTCAAATTTATTTCCTTTTTGCTGCAATGATGTAATAAGATAGGAAATATGTGAGAAGTTCCTGATGAACCTTCTGTAGTAACTTGCTAACCCCATAAATTATCTGACCTCATCCACGTTCTTAGGAGTTTCCCATTCCATGATAGCTCTAATCTTTTCCAGATCCACTACTATACCTTCCTTAGAAACAACATGCCCCAAGTAATGAACCTCTATCTGAAGAAAACTACATTTGCTAAGTTTGGAATACAATTGTTGCTCTCTTCGGAATTTCAACACTGCTACTAAATGTTCTGCATGCTCTTCCTCATTCTTAGAATATATGAATATGTCATCAATGAATACAATCAAAAACTTGTCCAGATAGGGATGCAACACATTATTCATCAAACACATGAAAGTAGTTGCATCATTACTCAAACCAAACAGAAACACAGAAAACTCATAATGCCCATACCTAGTCAGGAAGTCAATCTTGTATATATTCTCTTCTTTGATGCATACCTGATGATATCCTGATCTCAAATTTATCTTCAAGAACTCTCATTCTCCCTTAAACTAATCAAACAAGTCATCAATCCTCAGCAACATATACTTATTCTTGATGGTTACCTTTTACAACTGCCTGTAGTCAATGCATAACCTCATAGAACCATCCTTCTTCTTCATAAACAATACTAGTGCACCCCAGGGCAACACACTTGGCCTAATGTAACCCATGTATTTAGTTCTACTAACTATGGATTGATCATCCTATAAGGTGCCTTTGATGTTGGTATTGCCCCTGGTACCAACTTTATAGAAAACTCCACTTCCCTGTGAGGCTTCAACTCTAAAATATTTGTTGGGAACACATCCTGAAACTGTTGTAAAACTGGGTACCTCTTGAATACTTCTGCATCCTCAACATCCTTACCTTTATTGCTATAAATATGCACTACAAATAATACACACCCTTTCTTGTGACTATGCTTTTCCTGCATAGTTGTATCATTGGTAATTAACTTCGACAACTTGGCCAACTTTCCAAAAGACCAGATCAAGAAATGGTTGGTCACATTCGTTAACAATATTTTAAGTGACTAATTGGCTATTATTATGCAACTATAGTTAGATGCTAAAATAATATAAGATGAAATGTTTAGTATGACTGTGAAGAAAGACATAAGCATGCCACCCATGAATTACTATCTCAAAAAATGCCTCAGGAAGTTCTTGAATGAAGTTGTTAATCCACAATAACTCCCTAAGCACTTAGGATAATGAACAATCAAGGAGCCAACTATATAAATTTATTCTACAACAACTACAAGAGACAAGATTGATTCCACTTTTGATCCTTCTACAATTTTTTACCTTTATCATTACTATTTGGTCCATGGGAGCCCCATCCTAGTCCTTTATGGAGAGATGCAATTTATTTTATGTTTAAGTAATATGATTTTGTGATTATGATTTTGGCACTTTACTTTATTTTGAAACTTTTAACTCTATAAATTATTCTTTTCACTCTCCAGATATATTGTTTTGGGAAGGCATGTCATTTGTGATTTTGAAACTTAATTTTCAAATAGAAAGTAAGAGCCTTGTGAATGTTTTCCTATGCTCTTGTGGTTTTAGATGTGTAAAATCATTTTATAGTTCTACGAATACCTGAACCAATAATTTAGATTCATATCTATTTGCATTTGTATCAAATATGATTCCTCATGTATTCTTATGGATGACAATGTGGAATGGATTTGTGAGGACATAATTTATTTTTATATCATTTCATTTTTACTTTTAAAAACATCTATTCCACTCACAGGTGCATGAGTTGAATGCTCAATTTTTAGTATTCAAGTTCTACACATACTGAGAGTGTGATCTATAAAAGAGTACCACCTCTATAAATGTGAAGAAGGAACCTAGAAATAGGCCATAGGAGGTTGACTTTTTTTTTAATGTCGGGAAAAGAGATCAACACCCTTCTTGCCTTGTTGAAATATAAATGATTGGAATTAATAAGGATGAAATGGTTAAGAAAATTCCTATTATGAATACAATTGTGACTCCTTGTGATGATTTATTTGATGGTGACATGCTATGGTAGTTGAGACATTGACCTCCCTCAATAGTTCTTCTAAAGTTCAAAATGAAGCACCTTTATACCAATTCAAGTTGATGGTGGATTTTCTAGGAATCAAGAGGTGATAATAGGATGTTTCTAAGTAATGGGAAGAATCTAGTGATTTGGTAATGGTTTGTTAACCTATATTTATTTCAATGAATATTTTTTAGTTTTATCAAGGCCTATATTTTAGAGGTTCTATTGATCTAATTGAGCATTATATAAAGTATATACAATAGAGGACATAAGAGTGGAGTCTAGGGTTTTTATTCTTTCTTTCTAGGTAACAAGAACTATGTTATGAATTGCATAATTAATCGTAATTAGTTCGTTTACTTTTGCTACCTTTTGAGCACACGAAAACGTATGTTTGGATTATCCCATTTGATGGTTGGATTCACTAGAGATTTAGGTAGACTCATGAGTTCGACAAAGTTAGTCGATTACATGATTAGATTAGACACTTGTAAAAGTATGTTGATAAATCATCAATGGTTTCAAGGCTGTAGTGAATTTATTTTCTCAAATAATACTTTTAATCACTTAGGTTTTGGATTAGGTGGATAGATACAATCCCTTTTTGGTTAGATGTGCTTTGGTTCTATGATAAGTCTAATTCTAGAGTCACTTTAATTAGGGTTTGAGACTCTTAATTTGAGTCAAGTTATTTGTGATCAAATCATGTTTATTTCCATTCAACATATGGTTTTAGTTGATTATGTTTGTTTTGGGATGGTGGTTGAAATTCTAGTTAAAAAATAAATGTCTTTGAACTTGATAGGCCACTAGGATGGACCATTTATGAGTTTCTTTCACATGTATGGAGGCTATTTATGAGAAATAATATTATTGTAATGTTGATGGTCACCATTACTTATCAATATTGTGTTTGTTTTGGGATGGTGGTTGAAATTCAAGTTAAAATAAATGTCTTTGAACATAATAGGTTACTAGGATGGATCATTCATGAGATGCTTTCTCATGTATGTAGGTTGTTACCAGAAGAAAAATAAAATTAATATATATATAATATATATAATATATATTATATATATATATATATATAATAATATATATATATTCTTGTGATGTCCATGGTCACCCTTGTGAAGATTGTTAGTCGTTGAGTATTTGAGCCTTGAAGATAGAACTTATGTCTTTAATTTAAGAATTGTTGGCTTAGGCAAAATCCTAGGAGTATTTCCTTGGGGTTGGTTTGCATCAATGACATGTTCCTAAACATGTATTCATAGATATCCATCAACTTTCGACTTCTTGGATTTTAGTGTCCCATAAAGGGATTTGTCCCCAAATTGGAGACAACCTTAACAGTAGATTGTATACAAATTTTGGTATTAACGGCAACATATGCTCATGGATATCATATGGGGTGGACTCACAACATTTTGGGATTCCTTTTGTGTCCATTTTTAGCAGTTTTCAACAGAAGGTTTTGACTTTTAGTGGTTTTATAATGTATGGTGGTTTAGCCCATGGTTTGATAATTATAGTTAAGGAACTATAGTTGTAATATAATTTGGGCTTAATCGATGTGTGGGTTTTAATGTTGAGGGATCATATATATTGTATTATAGATAACAAAGTTGATTGAAGATAAAAAAACAATTACAGGTATGGCTCTAAACAATTAACTAATTTGTGTAATATGTGATTTCCATTGTTTTACTTTCATGTTCTATTAAAATTCTATGTATACATTGTATTATTGGATATGGTTTAGAAATCACAAATTTGTGTATAACTTCCAACATATTTTCATGGATATCACAAGGGGTGGGCTCATCATATAGAGTTCACCATAAGTTTTACTCCAGCATGACACTATTTTAGAATTGCAATTTATTAGCGTTTGGAGATTATCCAAAGATTATAATTTTAGGAGGATAGAACTTGTCACTCTATTTTTAGCAAGCTTCCTATTCAAACCTTTAGAGATCATTTTTTAAACATTTATCTCCATGCATAGATTTGATATTATAAATTTTGGTGGATTATTGGGTGGATGAAGACACTTAAGTGGGAACTAGTTTTACTCTAGCATGACCCTATTTTAGAATTGCAATCTATGAGTGTTTGGAGATTATCCAAAGATTATTATTTTAGGAGGATAGAACTTGTCACTCTATTTTTAGCAAACTTCCTATTTAAACCTTTAGAGATCATTTTTTAGCCATTTATCTCCATGCATAGAATTGATATTAAAATTTTGATGGATTATTGGGTGGATGAAGACACTTAAGTGGGAACTTTCAAATTCTTTCGACTATTTTAGCCATTTCTATTTTCGTACAACTTTAGAGACTTGCTATTGAGTTCCAAATTATTACTTTTAAAGTCTCAATATTCTTAATTTTGGAATTTTCTAATATCAGTAATTTTAGAGTCTTTCTTAAAATCTAAAAATAGATTTGAAATTTCATTGAAGAGATGATCATGGGGTTTTATAAAAATAGATTTGGAAATTTGTTAGAGAGATGAACATGGGGTTTTATTTATGTAAGGTCCCAAGCTACTATTGGGCTTTGCTCAAGCCAATCAAACATAAGCAATCACATAGTATGGGGTTGAAATATGGTGACAACCACACACATCCATTTTTTTTTCTATTTTTAGCAATGAAATTCATTGGGATCTGGTGTTATTACTAGAAACCAAATATTACATATTGCAATTGGATCAAATTTCATGTCATATTGAGAATTTTAGTTTTTAGTCTAAATGTGAGATGAAACTAATATTTTTTAGAGACCTAGGGTGCACTAACCTAACATGTTCATCTTTGAGTAACTTGACTAGTAGCATAAGGACATGGTATGAGGAAGCTTTGTCAAGGGTTTTTTTTTTGTTTAGCTCCAATTTACTCTTTATGCAACTTCACTAGTAGCATAAGGACATGGTATGCGAAGCTTTGACAAGGTTTTTTTTTGTTTTGTTTTTTTGTTTTTTTTTTTTAACTCCAATTTACTCTTTCTATTATAGGTTAAGATGTCTATTTATAACTACATTGGGCACTTCTTCTTTTGTTTAAGTAAGAAATAAGGGTTTTGTATTAAAAAATATGCATCCAAACAATATAGTCAGCAATTGCATATAAAAGAGTGAATCTCTATTTTGGAGGAATCCACCTGATAAAAAGGATGGTTGATTCTCCTATTCTAAGATTTTGTTTGACTTTGTGCTTTCTTTCAAGCCTTGGGCTACCCGCACGAGTAAAGGTAAACGTATGAGAACAATGTTGCATATAAGAGTAATATAGTACTAAAATAAATATAAATGTAGATTTATACTATGGTATGTCATTGTGCCGATGTTTTTTCTTATCAACTATTTGTATCTTATTGATGTGATCCTAATGGGGTATATTGGGATTAAATGTATGTGATAAACCTCTTTTTATATTTACTCCATAAACCTCTTTGTATTTAAAGAAAAAAGAAGCTTTATTTAGGTGGAGCCTATGGGTCAAATACCATTTTAATACCATGGACTAAATACGATGGGCCAAATACCATATTTATAAAAGAGGTATGGTAAACAAATAAAAATATAGATAAACCAGAGGTATGATAAATAAATAAAATCTTATTTACTCCATAATCCACTTTATATTTACGAACACTCAAAAAAGAGATTTTATTTAGGTGAAGCCTATGGACCAAATTATTATTAATACCATGCAAAAAAACATTATTAACCCTAATATTAATATTCATAAAAATAAAGATGGCACATGGTATTGAGGACCAATGGTATTGACCCCTGGCATTCACGTGGAATGTAGCCTATTTAAAAGGGGAAATTAAATCAGCATAGATCCATCTTTACTATGGATCTACTAAGCGCCCAAAGGTATCAAATATCTTGATTTGGAAACTAGATTAGAGTGAAATTTTTTTATCCCTCTAGGCCCTTGGTAGATCTGGAGTAAAGATGGATCTACTCTGGAATTACCCCAAATGAGAGAATATATGGGGTTAAATGTATATGATATTACCCCAAATGACGGAATATATGCGGTTAAATATGCACTTAAAATGTAAATATACATGTAATAGGGTCAGCTTAACAATAAAGGATTTACATTTGCAATGTGTAAATAAGTATATATAGAGATCATATAGTCATTATGGAAGAGATGTGATTGGAATGTTTACATGTACATGTAATAGGATCAAAGTAATAATAAAGGATTTACATTTCTATCAAATTTGTGACTAGCAGCAGTACATTTCTATTTCTATTGCTTAAATTATAAGCGTGGGAGACTGATTGAAGGTATAATGCAAGCCCAAAGGAGCACCTCACACCCTATACAAGAAGCTTCTAATTTGGAAAATATGTCTGACCAACATAATGTGGATAAAGAATCACATATTTATCCGAGTGAGCTATCGAATATCATGGTTACTCCAAGTTTTCTCGATTATCAGGCTGTGGGTGAGCAACAGAATCTTATGGATGCTCCAAGTTTGCTTGATTATCAAGCTTCAAGGAGCAGCCGAAGCTCTAGTTTCAGAAACATAGGAAGTCAAACTAGTGGCAATAGTTCTCTTGTCAATGGTTGGGCCACTGGCAGTGTAACAAAATATGATGTTTCAGCTGATCAGGGATGCATTGCTGAAGATAAAATGGTTATTGGCTAGAATCCAATTTCAAATGTGCAGTCAACTTCAAGGTTTGAAAGGCAAGTGGTGGACTCACACGTCCTTCATTCTGAAAGTGTGTCTTTGGATGCCCTCAACAACTAAGTGATTGATGATCTTCTACATCTCCATTTTGATGGTAATAATTATGAATTCAGCACTAACCAGACAACAGTTGTAAATGAAGGGCAACCATTCATGGATTTAAGCTGCTATCCTCACCCAACTCAATTGGTTGGATCAAAATCTGAACAAGAGGCCTTTGCTTGTAGCAACAAGGCTACATGTATGCTAGAGAATAGTAATGGATGCGCCAATTGTCTTATGGATGGAACACGAAAACCCTATAAAAGAAAGACAATGGAAAGGATTTCAGGTCCATTGTCCTTAGATGGTACACGAGGACACTATAAAAGAAAGACAATAGAAAGCATTTCACAATCGAATGGTGGCCACCTTCGCTTTACAGCTCCTACACGGCACACCATCGGTAGCAACCTAAATATTCCTGCTATCATTGCAAAAATTCCTGGTGTTAGGCCTGTAGAAGAACCAGTCATAGTCTGGGCTAGTGTAGGTGATGCGAGTCCAGATTTGAGAGATTTATCTATGGTTGGGAAATCAGAAGCTCCCCAAAAATCTGTTCGAGCAAGACACAACCCTCCACATCAACAGGAACTAAGTTTACCTCAAATATGGCCATCTGCAAATGTGGGAAGGTATATACTTGACTTGCAGCCAAATTCTTCACATTCTAGGAGACTGTTCTCAAGTAAACAGTTTGCAGACATAGGTCCATCAGGTGTAAGCAGTAGTGCCCAACTACGCCAGCCCATCATGTTTCATGTGCCGTCTGTTATACAGAGGAGTTTACATTCAGTTGGATGCAATGAAAATTGTTCTATTCATAGACTTGGCAATGCTTCTAGCCCCAATGCTGGTGCAAGGGAGAATTCATCTTCTCAGCAAGAAGAAGCTAGTTGAAGAAACATGATGATGGGTATTTCTAGTAATAATAGGTTTGTTGCAAGTTCTGGGAATAGAGTGACTAACCATGAATCTAGAAATTGGATTCCAATGAAACAAAATCCAAATGGACCTGGGGATTTTTATTCTACAGTGGAGTGTTCATCTTCTGAACAAGAAAAAGCTAGTTCAAGAAAAATGAGGATGGGTATTGCTAGTACCACCAAGTTTGTTGCAGGTTCGGAGAACAAAGCAACTAACCATGAATCTAGAAATTGGGTTCCAATGAATCGAAATCGAAATGGACCTGGGGATTTTTCTTCTGCAAGGGAGCATTCATCTTCTAGTTCAAGAAACTTGATGATGTGTATTTCTAGTAATACCAAGTTTTTTGCAAGTTCAGAGAATAGATCAACTAACCATGAATCTAGAAATTAGGTTCCAGTGAATCGAAATCCAAATAGACTTGAGGATATTTCTTCTTCGATGCTACACCCTCCACCAAGTATGCTTCGGGGATCGCATCATATTCCTTTCACACAAGCAACTAGGAGAAGTAGAGGTTCTTCTCAGGTACGGGCTTACCATCGTCCATTTACAAGACTTCACAAGGTAGTCATTTTAATCCTTCTCAGAATATTCATTCCTCTTCATCATCAGATGTGCCTGTGCCACCAGTCACTGGTTTTCAAGTTCCACAATATCTTAGATCAGCAGTAATATTGATGGAACGCCAGGGCGATGGGTTGGTAGGTGTACCATTTGGGTCGATGCAAGCAATTGATGCAAAAGGTGACAATTTGAAATTAGGGAATATATTGATTTGCGTTGTTGCTGACGCACATGATTAGCGTAGAGAGATGCGATTAGATGTGGATAACATGACCTATCAGGAATTGTTGAATTTGGAGGAACAAATAATTTATGTGAGCACGGGACTAAGTGAAGAGACAGTTTCTAAGTGTTTGAAGAGAAGTGCATATTACTCTGGCATGGAATCCAATGCAGATGAAGCCTCCAAGAAGTAGCTAAAGGATGTATTTTGCAGTATATGTCTGTAGGAACAAATGGACTATGAAGAATTGGGCATTCTAGACTGTGGCCACATTGACCACTCGGATTGCATCAGAAAATGGATATTATACAAAAATCTATGTCCCATTTGCAAGAAAACAGCTTTGAATGTGTAAAGTGTGGAAGGCATGAAAGCACAAATTGAAATGCATAATTGTAGTTACCGGAGGTTACAAAACACTAGAAAGAAAATGAAATTGAATATAACCATACAAGTAAAAACACATGATTTATGTGGTAAAACCCTGATAGAGTGTCAAGGAAACATCCATGGGGCAAGGGATTGGAGTTTCTATTCAATCAATGAAATGATTCTCCATTACAATAGTTCAGGCATTCATCAGTTTTATATGAGCCTCCTCAGTCACATAACTACTGATTTGGTATGAAACTAACTTATCAATAACTAATACATTTACCCAAATTTACATTTACATTAATTTTTTGTCAATTACCAACAAACTCCACCTTGACAACAATTTTCCTAATCCTTTTCCCATGCCCATTCATCATCTTTTCTGCAAGCCAAGAGAAGCTAAACACCATCACATCTTCTCTACTGTAACTGGCTTTGTGAATATGTCTGCACAATTCTAATGTGTATGGACCTTTTGAAGAGCTACCTTTTTGCCATCAATCACATGTCTCAGAAAATGATACCTTACATCAATGTTCTTGGTTCTGTTGTGATAAGTAGGATTTGTAGCCAAGTGAATAGCACTTTGACTGTCACAAAGTACATTCACTTTCTCCTGCGTCCTTCCAATCTCATCAAGTAGACCCTTTAACGAGAATGCTTCTTTACTGGCATCTGAAGCAGCTATATATTCTGCTTCGGTAGTGGACAACGCAACTGTTTCTTGAAGCTTTGACATCCAACTAATTGCTCCACCTGCAAGAGTAAAGACATAACTTGTAGTAGATCTTATTTTTTCCAAATCACCTGCATAATCAGCATCTACATATCCACAGATTGATCCTTCACTACCATTAAAGATGATGCAATGGTCACTTGTGCCTCTTACATATCGAAGCACCCATTTCACTGCTCACCAATGTTCTTCACCTGGATTTGCCATGAACCTGCTGACAACTCCAACTACATGTGAAATGTCAGGTCTTGTAGATACCATCACATACATTAAGTTGCCTACAACATTTGCATATGGTACATGAGACATATACTGCTTTTCTTCATTAGTTCTAGGACTCAAAAACAAAGAAAGCTTAAAATGGGAAGTTAATGGAACATTAACAGGTTTCAAATTGTTCATGCAGAACTTTTCAAGTAATTTCTCCACATACTTCAGCTATGATAACCAAAGCTTACCATTTTTCCTATCTTTGTGTATCTCCATGCCCAAGATATGTTTTTTTGCTCCAAGATCCATCATATCAAACGTCCTAGAGAGTTGAGCCTTTAACCTGTTGATTTGTTCCATGATTTTGCTTGCAATAAACATATCGTCAACATACAAAGCTAAGATAATGAATATGCCATTGAAAATTTTGAAGTATACACAACGATCATACTCACTTCTAATAAAGTTCTGGCTCACCATGAAGGAGTCAAACTTCTTGTACCATTGTCTGGGAGACTGCCTCAGACCATACAATGATTTCCTGAGCTTGCAAACTAATCTTCTATTGTGACCTTGTACAAAACCTTTTGGTTGTTCCATATATAACTCTTCATTCAAATTACCATGTAGAAAAGTTGTTTAACATCTAACTTTTCTAACTCAAGGTTAAGTAATGCAGTTAGTGCCAACATAGTACGAATAGAAACAAGTTTTACAACTGGTGAAAAAATCTTATGAAAGTCAATACCTTCAACTTGAGAATACCCTTTTGCTACTAGTCTCGCCTTATACCTTTCGACACTTCCATCAACTTTCCATTTTAGTTTGAAGACCCATTTGCATCCAACAATACTTCTCCCTTCAGGAAGTTCTACAAGATCCCAGGTATTGTTCTTGGCTAAGGAATGCATTTCTTCTTCAATAGTCGTTTTCCATTTTTCACTATCCATATCATCTATTGCTTCCTGATAACAAGAAGGTTCCCCATCTTCAGTAATCTAAGAAAAAGATGAAGCAAAATATTCATACCTTTTGGAGTTCTTCTTTCCCTTGTAGACCTTCTTAGAGTGACTGGTTGATGAATGGTTTAGAAACTTCAATAGTTTCCTTTGTATCTTCAACACCTTTTTCTCTAGAGGTCTCTTCTTCAGGTCTAACCTTCAACTGAATTTGTTGATTTGGTGATCCTTGTTCTTGTTCAATTCTTTCAACATTTTATTTTAAAAAAGAAGATTCATCAAATGTTACATCTCTGCTGATGACTATTTTCCACGATGTAGGATCCCACAACCTGTATCCTTTCACTGCATAGTCATACCCAACAAAGACATAACATTTCAATTTTGGATCTAATTTTGAACATTGATTTTTAGGAATAAGAGCATAAGCATCACAACCAAATATCCTTAAATGTGGATAATCACAAGACCGACCTGACCAAAATTCTTAAGGAATTCTACAATTATTTGCCACTGAAGGTGATCTGTTAACTAAATAACAAGCAGTGGATACTGCTTCTACCCACAACTCCTTTTTCAAGTTAGCATTGCTGATCATGCTTCTGGCTCTTTCCATAAGAGTCTGATTCATACGTTCAGCAACACCATTTTGTTGAGGAGTATAAACAAGCATTTTGTGTCTAACAATTCCTTCATCCTTATAGTATTGTTGAAATTCTATTGAAGTGAATTCACCACCATTGTCAGTTCTTAAAAATTTAATTGATTTGCCTATTCTTTTCTCTACCATTGATTTAAATTGTTTAAAGATATTAAATACATCAACTTTCTTTTTCAGCATAAAGACCCAAACTTTACGAGAGAAATTATCAATAAACGTTAAAAAATATAGAGTGCCTCCATATGATACAATAGGAGATGGTCCCCACAGATCAGAATGAATATAATCTAAAATATATTTACTATTATGATTTCTAGTTTTAAATCTTTGTTTACACTGTTTTCCATAAACACAATGTTTACAGAAATCCAACTTCAAAGATTTCAGACCGGGAAGAGATTTACGTTTCATTAGTATCTGAAGACATTTCTCGCTCATGTGACCCAATCACTGATGCCATAGCGAGTACCTTCTTCTTCTTTTTTTGGCACAATCGTTGCTTCACTGACCTGAGTACTTCCTCTGAGTCTGTAAAGATTTCCGACATTTTCTGCTTTCATAACAACTAGGGTGCCTTTAGAGACTTTCAGCATGCCATTTTGACCTGTAAACTTATAACCATCCGAATCCAACACTCCCAAAGAAATCAATTTTTTCTTCGATTTAGGTACATGTCTAACACTAGTTAATGTTCTAACTGTGTTATCATACATTTTAATCCTAATATTTCCCATCCCAATAGTCTGACATGATACATTATTACCCATAAACACATAACTACCATTTACATCTTCATATGAAGTAATTCAATTTTTGAGTGGAAACATGTGATGAGAAGCACTGAGTCTAACAGCTAGATTTCAAAACCCTGAGAGACATTACATACAGGTGAAGTTTCATCTATCATACATAATTTTTCAGCAGATAAAACTTCGTCTATCATACTTGAATAAACTTGATTTGCTTCGTTCTTCGGGTTATCAAACTCTTTTCATTTCCAACAGTCTTTCTTTAGGTGTCCAATTTTGTTCCAGTGCCAACATTTTGCCTTACACTTCTTTCCCTTTGATTTAGATCTGGAATGCCCCCTTGTTTTTTCTCCTCTTTCCTTTGATCGTCCTCTAACTATCATGGCTTCTGATGTTGCTATTTCAGTACTGGATTTCCTTCGTACTTCTTCAGACAAGAGAGCTCCCAAAACTTAGTCAAATTTCAAAGAATCAATGGTGCTCAAATTGATTGAAGTTATGAAGTAGTCCCATGACTTGAGCAGAGAACACAACAAGGTTATAGCTTTGTCTTCTTCCTGAATTTTAACTTCCATATTTGCTAATTGGCATATAAGTGTATTAAAAACATTTAAATGCTTTGCAACTTTTGAACCCTCCTTCATTCGAAGACTGTAGAATTGTCTTTTTAAGTAAATTCTATTGGTTAACGACTTTGTCATATATAGTTTTTTCAATTTTTCCCATAAGCCTGAAGCTGTACTTTCTTCAACAATGTTGAAGAGAACTTCATACGCCAAGCATAACTTGATGGTACTGAGAGCTCGGACATCCAAGTCCTCCCAGTCTAAATGTTTCATGTTAGAAAGTTTCTTATTTGCCTCGTCTAATGCTTTGTGCAACCCTTGTTGCACTAACAAATCCCCAACTTTCAGTTTCCATAGAGAAAAGTTTCTCTTGCCAATGAATTTCTCCACCTCAAACTTTGCATTCGACATCTTGGCCATTTTATTTCCTATAAATCCTTCTTTTAACTAGGTTTCTTTAAAAAACCAAGGTTTTAGGGTTTCCTTTTCAAAAGTCTGAGATTACAAAAAAAAAAAACTCTTTTCTACAATTTTAAGTTTTTTTTGGTTTAAAAACAAAAAATCCCTATTCATATTTTTCTATAACTCTTCCAAAAAAAAAAAATTCCTCCTTTTTTTTTATATTAAATCAAAAAACCCTTCAACTGAAGAAAAAAACCCATTTTCAGTATGCAGATGGCCAGCAATAGCTCGGGCCAGAGGAATTCCACGCAGGTTCCTTCACGTGCAGGGGCAGCACTGTGGTTCTGCTCGACACACCGGGCCAAAGGGCTTCCTTGGCCAGCACGTTGGTCCTTCCCTTCACATGCAGCCACGCAAGGCTTCCTTCACATGCAGGCTACGCTGCTTCCACCTTACATGTAGGTCACTTTATATGCAGGGGCAGGAGCTTCCTCGATAGGTCCTGGTCAGGGCCAGCAACGGTTTGGCAGTAGGAGCTTCCTCGTCTGGTTTGGCGACAGGAGCTTCCTCGATGGGTCTTGGACAGGGTCAACAATGACAATAACCTCCTTGACGGCTTTGGCAGCATGTAGAGGTCGGCCAGAAATAGGCAGCAACACTTGCTCCATGACCTGGACAGGGCCTCCACCTGGCTTCCTCGACTAGCAACCTTTCTCCATAGACTCCAGTTCTTCTGGAAAACCAGCAATGGTAATGGTCCACGCAGACTCTGAAAAAATGGACCGGACCTCCTCGCCACAGGGCCAACAACATCTCCTCCTCGTCAGCTCTTCGTCTCTACCACGACAGACGACTCTTCTCCTCTCTCCGATCTTTGGTCCACGCATATGTAGAGGACAAAGATACAGGCAATAGGTTTGGTAGCGTAGCACTCGAGACATCTCCTTCTAGCTCCTGGTCTTTAACACGCAGATTTATGAATTTCTTTCACCAATGTTCACCTCCAACTTGGCTTTGATACCAATTGTTGTTACCGAAGGTTACAAAACAAGAAAGAAAATGAAACTGAATATAACCATACAAGTAAAAACAATGGATTTACATGGTAAAACCTTGACAGAGTGTCAAGGAAACATCCATGGGGCAAGAGATTGGAATTTATATTCAATCAAAGAAATGATTCTCCATTACTATAGTTTGGGCATTCATCAGTTTTATATGAGCCTCCTAAGTTACATAATTGTTGATTCGATATGAAATTGACTTGTCAATAACTAATACAATTTACCCAAATTTACATTTACATTAATTTGTTGTCAATTACCAACAACAATTGCTTGGAGGCTAGAATATTTTTCTAAATGATGACTATCCAATCTTTATTGCATCAAATTATTAGTTTATATATGAATGCACAACATCAGGTTATTGTCATAATTAAATATTTGTGTTGTGAAACTGTTATCATATTTGCACAAAATTCTTACATCATTTTGGAAAGGGTTCTATCTGCCAATAAACTACCTTTTTTTCAATGTTTAGAAAAACACTTTACAGTGAAGAAGGAAATTAATGACCATTAAAGCTACTACTAAGTATTTAGTGTTGTGATACACCACCCAATCTATATTCATGCTAAAGGATTCCTTCCCATCAACTTATTTGATTTTGGTGGGACTAATGACACCCGCATATCCTCAAATCACATTCTTCTAGTTCCCTAAGGTGTCAAGCCTACCCATAACACAATTTTAGTCCATTAATATTTGTACTTTTTGTCTGGCTTAAACCATTAGTAATTTCATCTTTCACATTCCTGTTGGTTGGAATTAGCCTTTACTTGTGTCTAACCATAGTAGAGGGAAGAGACAAATTAAGTGGTCTTTCTTATGAATTACTCTACTTTCACATATTCTCAAAGCTTCATCTTAGAGATGCCCTCTCTCAAGATGGTAATTCCTTTGGAGTTTACCCCCCCACCTTGATTTCTTGTAAAGGTTATTTATTTTATTATCTCTCAAGAAGAAGAAGAAAGAAATGTGCTATTAATACATCATTTTTATCCATTTGGCTCGATTGGATAATTTTTTAGATAAGAATTTCTATGAAAGCAATATTTGCAAATCAGTGAGGAAATAGACTCATTTTGTAGCTTCAAAAACAGTAAAAACCATTACTGTAGTAGGAATAAATTATGAAGATGAATATACAAAAGAAGATGAACAAGAAGTTTGTTTAGTATATGTTCCAAAATATATTTGTTTAGTTGACTGCCTCCAAAGTTTGGAGCCTGGATACTTTAATTTTACAAAGCTACCTGCTCAATTCATGCACAGTGTCATATATTGTATTATCTTTGTATCTATATTTTATTCAAATGAGTGATCACATAATTGAACAACTATTAGCAAAATCATTTATTCTTAAAATATTGATAGTAATTGGTTGTAGAGGAGAGTTGTGTGATTTGGAATCCAAGCAAACTAGAAAGCATGATGGGGACAATTATGGAAGTGAGATCTTTACATGTGGTATGTCTGTTTGGTCAATTTAGTGTTGTCTAAATTGCTATCATAAATTGTCAACCCGGGGCTCATAAGCTGATGAAGTGAAGTGTACAATATATACTTAAGCAACCTTTCTTAGTTCTTTTTGTCGTTTTTAGTTTATGTCTGACTTATCTTCCTAATGTGATGTGATGAAGTTATAAACAAGTGAGTGAATGTGTGTGCATGTGGTAATTTCTAAAATGCTTCTTAGATTTAAAAGAGAAAACTTGAACAATAACTTGAAATGGAATTAAAGCTTTGAATGAAAGTAAAGCATCAAACAAAAAGACCAATGGCACTAGTCTAGTACCTTTACTGCTGATAAGAATGAAGATGACATCTATGTTAACTCAACTGAAAGCAAGAACACTACTGTAACTTTTCTATTGAATCTAAAGCAATGCAAAAATTAAGTGACAAATCATACTACTTAATTCTCCCTTAACATTCTGCCTTTAGCTAAATTGATCATGTGAAAAAGAGTTAGGAGTGAATTAGCAATATGAGTCTAAAAATAAATAAACCAAGCTGCAATTAAATGATGTTTTGGTCCCATAAAAGTTAGTGAATTATGATAAAAAGAACCATCAAGAGATTAGCAACTTGACAAAACTTGATAAAGTAAACTAAGCTAAGGAACTAACTAAGCAAGGAAACTAATAAAAATCAGAGCGAAAGTCAAGCAGTTTAGATAAGACAACTTCAGATGCCACTAGTGTTAAAAAGAAGAAAAAGCACACTGTCCCGGGCTCCTAATCAAAGCTGTAAAAACACACTGATCAGTCATGAAAAGTATAGAAACGTAAAGCAGCATAATTCAAAACTGTACATTAATATACATAATCAATTAAAGAAAAAGAAATGCAGGAAAGTAAATTCAAAAGGCTACTGTACAATGGTTGTAGCAGACAAGGACCCTCCATCCACTTCAACCAATTAAAAGATCAGCTACGCAGATAGAAATAGAACTGTCTTCTTGGAATTAAATCAACTCATGATAAAACACAGTGGAGAGCATAAACGTTTTATAAAAGAGTCTTTAAACAAAGTTTACAGCAGCAAAAGATTAACTTCCAAAAGCTAACTAATCAGCGTGTAGAAACGCTTTATTTATAGCAAGAACATCAACTGTTCTGTGCGTAAACTAAGCTAACTAACAGCTAGGAAAAAGACACGTTCAACAGCACCGTGCACAGATCTAGGGAACGGTCATCATGGTTTAATAAATCCGTTGTTGGATTCTTGTCCCCTGCAGTCTTCGTGGCTAAAGAAGAGGCCAGCTGTGACTTATGTGCTCCAATTGAACACGCAGAGCCGTGCCACCATTTGCAACCTTGCCATTTGACCAGAGCTATCTCCACGTTGACCAGGGGTGTAGACGGCCAGTTTGGCTGAGCTGATAGCACACGCACCATGTACACAGTCATACAAACTTGCCCATGTGGCTCTTTTCTCT